>LBNU01032372.1:43792-55170 GCA_014162995.1 Artemisia annua | reverse complement strand
AGGCATTGGTTTTTTACCGGAAAGATTGTTGTAGATGGTAAACCGATGGATCAGACGTTGATGCAGATTGTGAAGAATACTTTAAAGGCAAACCCGAACAATTCTGTTATAGGGTTTAAAGATAATTCGAGTGCAATCAAAGGATTTTTGGCCAACCCTTTACGGCCGAGTCAACCGGGTTTGACATCACCTTTAGTCCCGACTCCACGTGATCTTGATATTCTGTTTACAGCCGAGACACATAATTTCCCATGTGCAGTTGCACCGTTCCCTGGCGCAGAAACGGGTGCTGGAGGGCGTATTAGGGATACACACGCAACGGGTCGTGGTTCTTTTGTCGTTGCTTCAACTTCTGGTTATTGTGTTGGGAATCTTTATATTGAAGGCGGGTATGCTCCATGGGAAGACGAGTCTTTTGAATATCCATCAAATCTTGCTTCACCGCTGGAAATTCTTATTAAAGCGAGTAACGGTGCATCGGATTACGGGAACAAATTCGGGGAGCCGATGATTCAGGGGTACGTGAGGAACTTTGGAATGAGACTACCGAATGGGGAGAGGCGAGAATGGATAAAACCGATAATGTTTAGTGCTGGTATTGGACAAATCGACCATACCCATATAACCAAAGGCGAGCCCGATATTGGGATGTTAGTTGTGAAAATCGGTGGTCCTGCTTATCGAATTGGAATGGGGGGAGGTGCAGCATCGAGTATGGTTAGTGGTCAGAATGATGCTGAGCTGGATTTTAATGCTGTCCAGCGTGGTGACGCTGAGATGTCACAAAAGTTGTATCGTGTTGTTCGTGCGTGTATTGAAATGGGTGAAAATAACCCGATCGTTAGCATACACGATCAGGGTGCAGGTGGTAACTGTAATGTTGTTAAAGAGATTATATACCCACAAGGTGCTACAATCGACATCAGGTCTATTGTGGTTGGTGATCATACTATGTCGGTTTTGGAGATATGGGGAGCGGAATACCAAGAACAAGATGCAATCTTGGTGAATGCTGAAAGCCGTGAGCTTTTGGAGTCGATATGTAAACGAGAACGGGTTTCAATGGCGGTTATTGGGACCATTAACGGTGAAGGTTATGTTCGTTTAGTCGACAGTCGTGATCCCAAAAAACCACCAGCTGTCGATCTTGAACTCGAAAAAGTTCTCGGTGACATGCCTCAGAAAACATTCGAATTTCATCGTGTGGAAGACACACGAGAATCCCTCGAAATAGCCCCTGGGATCACATTAATGGATTCTTTGAAAAGGGTTTTAAGATTACTATCGATCGGTTCCAAGAGGTACTTGACAACTAAAGTTGACAGATGTGTGACGGGTCTTGTAGCTCAGCAACAAACCGTGGGCCCCTTACAGATTCCACTTGCTGACGTAGCGGTTATAGCTCAAACATTTACTGATTACACTGGTGGTGCGTGTGCTATTGGTGAACAACCAATTAAAGGGCTGTTGGATCCAAAAGCAATGGCACGTTTGGCTGTTGGTGAAGCACTTACAAATCTTGTTTGGGCTAAAGTTACGTCTTTGAGTGATGTTAAAGCAAGTGTGAATTGGATGTATGCTGCTAAACTTGATGGTGAAGGTGCAGCAATGTACGATGCGGCTATTGCTTTATCAGACGCTATGATTCAACTTGGTATTGCTGTTGATGGTGGTAAAGATAGTCTTTCAATGGCGGCTCATGCTTCTGGTGAAGTTGTTAAGGCTCCCGGGAATCTTGTAGTTAGTGCTTATGTTACGTGTCCTGATATAACCAAAACTGTGACACCCGATTTGAAGCTTAAAGATGATGGTATATTGGTTCATATTGATTTGGCTAAAGGAAAAAGACGTTTAGGTGGATCTGCTCTCGCCCAGGTACCATTCATGTGAAAACGTGTCTACATTTTGTTTGCAAGTTGAATAATTTAAACGTTAATAAAAGTCACTAGAAGTATAGTCAAGTAGTTAGAATCTTGAATCTTCCACAATGTACTTATTCAGCTGATATTGCTCATTAATTGTGGACGATTGGAGTTTGGTATCTGAAGGTTAGCATTTAAGTGAAATAGTGCCTTGATATATATTGGAGTCATGAGGTGAAACTTATCAGAGGGCATTTTAGCAGGGTAGCAACAAGTAAACTAAAAAAAAAAGAAACGGGCCAACGAGGTCTGTATGTAGGGCAGCAAAACGTATTTTTCATTTTTGAATAGGGGTAGCAAACTAAACTAGTTTTATCAGCAGTGTAAAATACTGTAATACACATTGATACTTGCCTTAATTTACAGTCCACTTTAACAACATCGAATCAGTAGAAAATCAACCCAAATTACATGTTTATTGTACCTAGTCACCTACAAATCTAAGACATAAATTGCAAACGATCAAGCAGTGTGTTAACAAGTGTAATTTGGGGATACATAAACACTATTGTACTTGTTGCATACTACACGATCTGAAAGAAGCCCTTATAAATGTAGTCTTTGTAATGTGTTATTTTATATGCTAGTTATGTTCTAAGGAAAGTTTTAGCGGTCGACTCAACCCCTTTGACCTGCCTATTGATGTTAACTTTTTAATTCGAACTTTCAGATATTAAGTTTATACAGTCTTGAATTTCATCGTATGCTGTCTATTGTGTGCAGGTGTTTGACCAAATTGGGGATGAATGTCCCGATGTCGATGATGTTCCTTATCTGAAAACAGTTTTTGATGCTGTTCAAGATCTTCTTACAGACGAGTTGATCTCAGCTGGTCATGATATCAGTGATGGTGGGCTTATTGTCAGCGTTCTTGAAATGGCTTTTGCTGGTAATTGTGGTGTTCAGATGAACTTAAATTCACAAGGAAAAAGCATATTTGAAACCTTATACTCAGAGGAACTTGGTCTTGTTCTTGAGATCAGCAAAGCAAATCTTGATAAGGTGACAACAATTCTTGAAAAGCGTGGCGTATTTGCTGAAATAATTGGTAAAGTAACTTCAGAACCAATGATAAAATTAGAAGTTGATGGAATGAAACATTTAGATGAAAAAACCACCGATCTAAGGGATATTTGGGAAGAAACAAGTTTCCATCTTGAAAAAAAACAAAGCTTGGAAGCCACTGTAACCTTGGAACAAGAGGGATTAAAGAATCGACACGAACCCGCATGGAATTTATCTTTTACTCCAAGATTTACTGGTGACAATTACATGAATTCCCTCACAAAACCAAAAGTGGCAGTGATTCGAGAAGAGGGTAGCAACGGTGACCGGGAAATGTCGGCCGCGTTTTTTGCTTCGGGTTTTGAACCTTGGGATGTTACAATGTCGGATCTTCTTGATGGGTCTGTTTCGCTAAAAGATTTTCGCGGAATTGTCTTTGTGGGTGGGTTTAGCTATGCTGATGTTCTCGGTTCCGCAAAAGGTTGGGGTGCATCTATACGGTTTAATCAGTCTTTGTTAAATCAGTTTCAAGAATTCTATAACCGTCCGAATACCTTTAGTCTTGGGGTTTGTAACGGGTGCCAACTTATGGCTCTGTTAGGGTGGATCCCGGGCCCACAAGTTGGTGGAGTCATGGGCTCTGGTGGAGACCCGACTCAGCCCAGATTTATACACAATGAATCGGGTCGGTTTGAATGTCGGTTCACTAGTGTGACAATTGAAGAATCGCCAGCAATAATGTTTAAAGGCATGGAAGGTTGTACATTAGGTGTTTGGGCTGCACACGGGGAAGGAAAAGCCCATTTCCCCGATAATGGAATTCTTGATCAAATTCTGTCTTCAAACTTAGCTCCGGTTAGATACTGTGACGATGATGGGAAACCGACAGAAACATACCCGTTTAACCTAAATGGTTCTCCTTTAGGTGTGGCGGCTATATGTTCACCTGATGGGCGGCATCTTGCTATGATGCCTCATCCTGAACGGTGTTTCTTGATGTGGCAGTATCCATGGTATCCAAAGCATTGGGATGTTGAAAAGAAAGGCCCTAGCCCATGGTTGAAGATGTTTCAGAATGCTCGAGAATGGTGTTCGTAAATGGTTAGTTTTTTCTTCTTTGACCTTTTACTCATCTAGCTTATGACTTTTGTATAAAAGACCATAGGCTGCTTTTATTGGATGATGTTAAAGAATGTTTCGTTTTAAAAGATTTCCATTTTTCATCCAGTTTTCTGTTTTTTGCCATTTTATTGGATGATGTTTACTGTTGTGGTAACTTTTTCTTACTGTTCATTTGTTTCATTGATCTTGCAGAAGGCGGGAGTTGCTGGGCAAGAGCTGGCCAAGCTTAATAAGGAGACTTATGGCTCATTTTTATCTGAGTTATTGGGCAGACCAGTTTTGGTTCTTTTAGCAGTTTAATAATGATCTTTTACAGTGGATTAAGGGATGTTTGGAATTTTGTCTAATTTAATTACAGACTACCATGTTTGCTGCTTATATTTTGTGTTCTGCATCCTTAGCTCTTTTTTGCATTGTGGTTTGGTTTATGTGAATGTAGCTCATTTGCATAAAAGCAATGAATTTGTGTGATGTATAGTGTAAAGATCAAATACATATAATGTCTAAAACATATTTAACTACAATGACTGTCCAAACGATTTTTTGTCGTTAAGGATCTTCAATAGTTTCTCCGTTCAACAATTCTTTGCGTTGATATAGTCTACAAGTTCATCAATCACCACCGCGTCTATTCCATAAAAACGAGTCGTTGCTTTGATTCTGATTAAACTATATGTTACAATACGATGTAGAAATAAAACATGTCTTCTACAACCGATTCAAGGAAGCTTATACTCACGAGCTGTTGTAACGATTCCCTTAAGAGTCTTAGACATAGCAGTTTGGGTCCCAAAAACTCAGAGTAAGTGAAATAGGCAAACAACTCTGAAGTACAATATTTCCTACTGCAATTTTTTAGCTATCAAATAACAAAACTGATATGGTTTATACTTTATAGAAAGGATTGATGGAATTAAGGAATGCAACTTTCAAAGTTATTCTACAAACAAACCACCTGAACTTTCAATACATGTTGAAAACGAACTTATACAATTAGTATCGGTTTCTGGGTGGCCCGAATCCTAATTTCTATACCCAAATCCAATCCAAAAACCAACTTGATAGTTCCGGTTAGAACCAAATAACCGTAATCAAATTGAGTCGGGCGCCTTTAAATCTGTTTAAAGAACACCCCTGTTGGTACCATTTTTTTTAAATGCTCCACGAACTTGATATATTCTATAACACAATTAATGACATCTGTTTCTTCAGCTTCTAAGAGAGTAGCCACATACTCGATTGAATATTTTTCAGTCAACCTGGCAACAAAATTGATGTCATTGAATCTGACTTGATATATGAGTCGAGATCGCAAGTCTAGTTCTTCTTTTTCATTTAACGCTTGTGAGTCTTGATCATCACTCTCCAAATTTATTGATTTGTCGTTAAGGATCTTCACTAGTTTCTCCGTTCGAGTTTTCATTGAGTTGATATAGTCTACAAGTTGATCAATCACCTTGAACTCTTGCCATCCCCAACTATCAGCCGTTGCTTTGATTCCAATTGTTTTAATCGTTAAGATATGGTCTAGAAAATTATCTCCATACTTCCTCGGCAAATCCATTTCATAATAGTCTCGAATAAGACTCTCTAGGGTAAATATAGACTTTTCATGGAATTTGATAGAGTCTAGCTGGAGTTTTATAGAGTCTTGGCGTTTTCTTATTGCGTCTTGATGGAGATTTGTAGAGTCTTGGTGGAGGTTTATAGCGTCTTGATGGAGTTTTATAGCGTCTCGCTGGACTTCGATAGAGTTTCTATGGTTTTTCAGTTTTTGGAGAACCATGTCTTCCACAACTGATCCAGGAAGGTTATACTCACGAGCTGTTGCAACGATCCCCTTTGACATAGCAGCTTTGGTAACTTTGTACTCCTTATCTTTACCACCCATTGTCGATCTAGAATGAGATTGTGTAGCTAAAACAAGATAGAAGGACGGAATGTTTATTAGTTACATTGAAGGCAACAATTTATTACACTTTGTGTACAAGTAAAAGAAACCAATTGGCAAGTTGAATTAGAATCCCAAACGTACACTATATGAACGGCAAACATTTAACGATTCTATATGTAAGCAAAACCCTTTCAAAGGGTCATTGTGATACCATTTCAAAACAAAATACGTAAGCATCATATGCATATAAGTTCAAAGTCCATAACCAAACTACAAACAAACACAAAATTATCATAAGAAATAAAGATTGTATTCGATACTTGATGCAGCAATTCCAAGCCATGATAACTTATTATAGCTTCTAACAGATATAAAGATGCGTAAAATACGAGTAAATGTTTTAGAACGTGGAACAAGTACGCATTAGAGACAGTCATTATAACTCTTAAAATTACTCAATGTCCAACAACTAAATTTCATTCATTCTTCCAAGGAATATCTCGGAAATGTAGCTGCCTTGTCATTTTTTCGAGTTCTTTAGCCAATTTTTCTCTTTTTTCTTTTGTGCTTTTATATAAGCATATTTGAATTCCGTCTATTGTTTATTTTGTAACCATTTTACCCCTCCCCTTTTAATAGGAGGAGGGTTGATAAACATAAGCAGTTTCCCTATTATATTCTCGAGATTATCTTAGGGTAGGGGTAAGATCTGTCTACATTCTACCTCCCCATACCCTGCCCCGGCGGGATTGGGTATGTTGTTGTAGGGTTGATAAACGGACAAATCACATATAATAGTTGAAAATTCAAAAATATAATTATATAAAAGCAAAAAACAAAAACAAAAAAAAATAAATAAATAAAAAAATAAAAATAAAAAATAAGTAGATACACGTAGAACTCGAAAAAGTGAAAAGATTCATACAGAGCATTAGCACAAAAGGGAGCAGCCAAACAAATACCAAAATTCAACTCTAACATTTTATTAGCTTCACCCTAATGTTTGGGAATTCTTATAAAAACCCTCTATACCACTAGAACATTTATTTATAACTAATTTTATAAAAAATCACAGTCCCTCAACCTAAATTTATAAAATTTACTGTATATATTTACCTCAAAATTGTGTAGTTACAAGTTTTGACAATGGAGGCACAACATTTACTGATGCAGATGGAGGAGCCCTGAAGGTTAAATAAAATAGAGATGATACCCTAAAAAGTAAACTTGTGGTCCAGTTGGCCCGTATAAATAATATAAAAATCAGTTGGACACTTGGACCTCTTCTATTAGTTTACTAGTAGTTTTTAAGCTGGCCCAAATAAACAAATGCATATAGCCAACTTTTTTTTATTTTTCATTTTTTTATTTTTTTTAGAAAATTCTAAAATATATCCCTGTGCTTTGTCAATTGTTCGCTTTACTATTTTTTTATTTTTATTTTTTTAAATTTATTATTATTATTTTTTTTTAGAAAAAAAGGTAGTGATCCTGTTGGCCAGGTTGGGCCAACATGATCGCATTTTTGCTCACTTTCCTTATAAATCGTTACCTTATTATTATTATTATTATTATTATTATTATTATTATTATTATATAAGATCACTTTATTATTATTATTATTATTATTATTATTATTATTATTATTATTATGTATCTTTATGAGGTCTTTCTATAGGTTCCAATTTGTCTAAAGTTGTTTAGATTAGGGGTGGCAATTCTCGACACGACACGATAAACCACACGAACCCGACACGAAGTTAAACAGGTTTGGGTTGAGAATAAACAGGTTTGGGTCAAAAACAGGTCAACCCGTCTAACCCGTTTAATAAACGGGTCGTGTTTGGGTTGAGCAAGTGTTAAACAGGTCAACACGTGAACCCGTTTAAGTATATATACCTCTAAAAATATAATATATTTAACTTGGTTTTAATGTTGGATATGGATTAAATGTATTTTGTTATGTTCTTAATATTAGTGAATTATGATTATAACTCAGATTTTATTAAATTGACGCTTATAACTTATAACTCTGATATCATTGAAATTGTCGTATAGTTATTTGTATTTTATTTTTATCATATGTTAGATCCTTATATCATTTTTATATTTAAGCTAGTTAAATCAACAAACCACCAATCTTATTCACTGCTTGACCTATTTACTTAAACAGGTTAAACGGGTCACAAACGGGTTACACGTGTTATGCAGGTTTGGGTTAGGGTTGAGCTTCTTGACACGATTAATAAATGGGTCGTGTTTGGGTTGAGGTTATTTCAACCCGCCAACCCGCGAACCCGAATAGGTCAACACGAACACGACTCGATTGCCACCCCTAGTTTAGATAGATGCTTGTATAGAAAATATCAAATAAAAACTCGAAGACTAAACAACTCAAAAGCTTTTTNGGATATTCTTTAAATCCTGTAGTTTCCCTGGATCGAGACAGGTATCACAATTCTTTCTACCCATCATGTATATTGTCCTTTTTGTTCCATATTGTAATAGTTGTAATATAAACTTAACTTATTATTAGACGAGATTTTACGAAAAAATTATTCGTAGGAGAGAACAAAACTTTTTTTTTTTCAATACTCACACTCCTTATTAGTTTGTGACCGTGTTATAGTATTAGAATTTGCACATATGTATTTTTGTATTAGAATAAAAAAGGTAAAACCTTTTTAGGGCTAATGACTTGAAAATGCATTTAGCTTGTCATTTTTGTTATTATGTGTAGTCATGTTATATTTTTGCTATTAAAACACAAACAATTTAAATTTCGACTTTTTCATGTATTGTGTGACCAACTTGACCTTTAAGTGGTTGCCTGTCCAAAGTTATATATATAAAAAAAACAGTTATGCCACATAGATAAATAAGTCCATGTAGGATACACGTCACATTTCACCTCATTTTATTTTCCTATGTGTACTACGACTCCAGCTTCTTCAAGCAACTAAACGCCCCTATGGCATGATTTTCTTCAGTTTCCGCACTCCAACAAAATGGATCAAGTTTTTTTAATAATCCTAAAGTCATCAACACTCCATTCACCATATAGCCAATGAAACAAAAACCAGATGACATTTACTATAAAAACTGTTAAAATTTTTAAACTACTAGTAGCAGATAAAAAGAAAATAAACATGATCAACATATGTTTTTGAAGTGAATAAACCCAGATAAAGTCCTTTTAACTGAAAAACATTGCATTTTTAATAGACGAATAACATGAAATAAGATGACTACACAAAACAATAATAAATGACAAGTTCAAGTACGTCATTAGCTTTAAGAGCACCCACGGTGGTAACTCGAGTTACTCAGTGCCACATCAGCGCCACGTCAGCTTTAACACAATAACATTAACTCAGAAAAAAAACACCCACATCAATAACTCAGCTTTAACTCAACTATTTTCAAATTCACCCCTAAACTAAAACCAACAATTCATTTAATAAACCACATAACATTAAAACTTAAACACTACAATACGAAATATAAAATAACAAGAACAACGGTTAAGAAAAAAAACCGAAACATAGGAAATTTAAACAAACGAATTACAACTACTTATTCATCGTCTTCGGAATATTCTTCTTCGTGTTGTTGTTGGCGTTGAAGACGTTTCTGCCAAACATGCTCCATAAGGTCTCGTTGGAGTTGAGTATGCATTCCTGCGTCCACTGACGGAGCCAGCTTATGGCTTGGGTTGGCCAAGGCCCACCCAAAGAGGATTTTGGTTATTTATATCATGCATGTAAATTATATATTTGTAATGTATTTAATCTCATTTATTTACTTTTGGCCAAAAAAAAAAAAAGAAAATTTACTTTTGGCCCATCCAAAGATAAAAAGAATAACTCATCTAAACTATTGTGGGCCCATTCAACTTGACAATAATTCTTAACATTATGATTAACAAGTTATATTGACTAAGTAATTTATAAAAAAATCAATGGTTATTATACTCTTAGACATTAATACATGTTAGTAATAAGGTTTCACGATTAATGTATTTATTTTCTTGAACTTTATTTTTGTAACGGCCCACCCGAGCGAAGATTCCTGGCTTCGTCACTGCCTGCGTCGCGCATTTCCGTTGTCTTGCGCCTCTGCGTATCACACCTGTCGATCCACCTTTGTTGACTCAAATTTGGTGCCGGATCCACCCACATTCTGCCATACTCACGGAGTGTAAACTTTTGATCTTTTAGGATCATGTTATGCAAAATAATGCAGGTATACATGATTCGTCGTATCTTGACAATTTCCCATGCTCGTGCCGGTTGTTGTAGTATACCCCAACGGCCTTGTAGCACACCAAAAGCACGTTCGATATCCTTGCGTGCACTTTCTTGCTTCCTTTTAAAATAACTATGTTTCTCGTCAGTCGTGGCCGAGAAGGATTTGACGAAAGTTGACCACTACGGGTAAATTCCGTCAGCTAAGTAATACCCCTGTTCATATCTTCTTCCATTTACCATGTAGGGTGTCCTTGGGGATTCGTTAGCAAGAATGCTGTCGAACAAGTTAGAGTTATCTAAAACATTAATATCATTATTGGCCCCTGCCATACCAAAAAATGCATGCCAAATCCACAAATCTTGTGAAGCAACAGCTTCAAGCATTAACGTTGGGTAGCTTTTATCACCCCTACCAAATTGCCCCTGCCAAGCCACCGGACAATTTTTCCACGCCCAATGCATGCAATCAATGGTACCAAGCATACCCGGAAAACCATGTTGACGTTCATGCAATTCGTAAATACGTTGAATGTCGGACCATGTTGGTGATCTTAAAAACTCATGCATATATAAATCCATAACACACATGTTAAAATTATCTAGACAAAGACGTGAAGTAGTCTCACCCATTTGCAGATACTCATCGAACGCATCTGGGGCGGTGCCGTACGCCAGTTGGCGTATTGCAGACGTACACTTCATAAGTGCACTAATACTCCCTCGACCCGTGCAATCGGGTCCTAACTTAAAGTATTTAAAGTGATCTGAAATATCATCGGATTCGTAAGATTCAATACCTTTGACTATTTGTAGAAATAGTTTCCGGCTCATACGAAACCTCCTATGGAATTTACCGTGCGTATACTTGCAACCTTGAACGAAATAGTCATTTTGCAAACGTTCCTCAGCAATCTCACGTTCACGATATATGTGGGTACGGGGCACAAAAGGATGAGCTTCTTCTTCTTCTTGTTGTAAGCGCTGATGTAACTCGAACGCATTAACCATAAACTGTATGTCTTCTTCCTCATCAATGTCTGACCAACTCGGAGCAAATTCGTTATTTTGATTTGGATCCATTATGAGTGAATAATGTTTTTTTTTTCCTTATATAGGAAGTATAAAGAGTAGAGAATTAGTAGTGGATGTATGAAAAATATGTATGTGTTTAGTTGGTATTTATAG
>LBNU01032372.1:18959-43594 GCA_014162995.1 Artemisia annua | reverse complement strand
TTTTTTTTTTTTTTTTTTTTTAATTCGGATTTGGCTTTAACGTGGCGTTAGTATACTAATGTGCCACGTTAACGCGCCAATAACGCAGCCTCATGCATCGATTAACGCCTAATAACGCGCGTTAAAACACCCCCAACGTGCATTACCACGTTACGACTGCGTTTGCTCTAAGAGCTCCTTTAAGAACTAGAATCAACAAAGGATTGTTAAAAATCAAAACAGAGGTACGCAACAATGGTGTTGTATTATCAAGGCTATGAGAGCAACTACTAATTATCTAGGATATGATATTTAAGAAATAACAAAATCGAATGAAACTTATTTTTTGCATTAACTAAATTAATGAATAGTTGGAATTTTGAGTAAATAGTATAGTATAATGGTACTATTTAAATTAAATGAAGCAAACTACGACCAACTTGGTTCAATCCAAGTATGAGGATAGAGATGATATTTGGTACCAAAGAAATCTTCAAAACTTTCTTTAATGTTTTTGTCGTTCGATGTGTGATATCTGCCCGTTTCAAGTGAATAAAACACAATCTTCTCGCTTTCTGAATGCAATCGTGAAAAATATATCTTGTTCTCCATTTCTCGCATTTTAGCTTCTATGCTTAGACATGTGTTATCGCTAATAATAATAATGTGCCTTCCTAAACTGTTTATTTCCTCCCATTCCTTTGTAAAATCATTAAACTTGAATACCTCTATGGATTCGCCAAATTCGCACATGATGACTAGTAAAACATGTTGATCGCATTTCACTAGGAAATATCTTGTTGAAGGTCCGCGACAACTTCTTGGAGATTTGACTAATACGTGCCTTGAAGATGAATCTGTGTCCTCTATTTTTTCCAATAAAAAAAGTCTTCCATCTGCAAGCAAGGCATAAAGATCCTCACCATTAAAAGCTGGATAACGAAGAGAAGGATCACAACCAGCATCACCATTATCGAAAACAATTATATACCCAGGTCGTTTACTAGATACACGACGGATGTAAATACCCCAACTCGAGTCATCATAATTACCAGGTCCAAAAACCATACAATTTGGGGAAGTAGGTGGTGCCGAGAAACAAAAGCTACTTGCAAAAGGCATTGGCACTGCCCCCCCAACCGGAAGCTCGCGAATATCACCTGTGAAGGGGTTAAAAAATACGAACGAGTTCTGTTCATTTGTTGGCTCATATTTTTCAATTAACAACCAACCATACTTAGAATAATGTATCCGTAAATCACCAATTAATTTCTGAGGTGTTTTAATAAAATACTTGTCACCAAACATCGGATCTGTAAAGCTGATAATGCCTCTATGTTTGTTGAACACCATCAGCCATGGTGAAACTGAAGAATAAGTCTTCAATCCATTTCCATTGTCCCATCGAATCATAGGTGCTGCTAATAGACAACTCTTACATGCAGCACGAAAGTTGAGGAATTCAATGCCAACACAAAACTCTATGATTTTTCCCAAAACATCTAATGGAATATTGAGAAGGTGTGATTCACTATTTTTTACACGTGGGGTTTGTAATTCAATCTTGTTATCCCTATCTAATCTTACGGCGATTCATCTTTCTTCTTCTCTTGTTTAGAAAATAATTCCCTGTGATCACCTGGGAAACTACACAAAAGTTTATATGAGAAAGGGATGATTACTAAGAAAATGTAACATAAAATACCAAATTTACTAGTGTGGGGATCAACTGTTTTTTCCTCACCAAAAGGTAACATAAGTTTGATCTTTGTCCAAAGAATGCGTGCATATCTAATCAATGATTTGCCTATAAAGAATTACTCGTAAAATAAGATAAACTTTAACCAATTAAGGACTGTTATTATTATTATTTTTTTCTTTTCAGATCTATTAATTTGACCAAAATTACCTTTTTGTTGCCACCATATCTCATAGAACTTTTATTATGAGCTAGTGAGCAACAACTTATTTCATACCTTGCATTGCCGATTTGATATTTTATGTAAATTTAAGACGTGTTAGCAATAAAACGTGTATAGTAATCGGACATATATGACAGCAAAAAGTGACTGATACCTGCATTCCCAAAGTGACAGGTAGCGCTTCGGCACTGCACAAGGCATAGCAGAAATAGAGATGGTTTTATCCTTAACGTTGGTGGAGTACATTACTTTGCCCATTTGGTCAAGAATGTGTATATAACCCCCTAATTCTGAGGCAATATTAGGCATATAATTAGAATAGAACGCCTTATCATCACGAAGCTCTATGAAAAATATAGCATCTTTGAGATCTTCCATTTCTTCCCACATCATACTAGTCATGTTCATTTTATAAATATACACAACACGTAATTTCTCTATTTCATCAAACTCAATTAAAATGTAGAACAAGTCTCTACCATATCCTTTCAAAACATGATTATAAGAGCAAATTCCAAGAAATTGAAGATAAGGAAGTCCGGTGAATGGCAATAGATTAATCACAACCTCTGTATCGTTAACCATAATATCAACTTCTATGACATTATACTTACTCAAAGCATATACTTTACCATTGCAACAAGTAGGGCAATGTAAATAAAACTCATCATCAACATCATTGATTATGTTTTTTAGTTGCTCCATGTATGACATATCCGTCCATGTTAACTTGTTTTCTTGATGGCCAGCTAGCCGACAAAAGACAATGGTTTGTTCATCGCGTCTCGTGAAAAAGATAATTGAACTAGGATGATCGGGAGCGTGTGATAAACAACAATCTTCTAAAACTCCAGGCTTTCCATTTTTCAAAATCAAAGGTGGGAGGTGTATGATCTCACGAGTCACAGGGTTCCAAAGAGACCACATAACCTCGTGTGGATAATCATAGAGAATCACCCAGCCGTGTAAACACCCGTCTATATATCTCCCAACCCACTCCGGTATCCGACACCGGTATTGAGTCAATGGGTCATTTATGGTGTAGAAAATTTGGTCTTCAATGTCATCTTCTTCGGCTTTTTGAGAAACCAACCATGGATGTTTTATAGATAGTGGAGGGAATTGTTCACCACAAAATATTTGCTTTTGTTCCATCCTAGATGTTCATTAAAGGATTTCAAATTCATCAATGTAGCAGCAACAATATTTCAACATTCATAATCCTATATGCTCATAAGAATATTTCAAGTTCATTCAATAATTGAAAAGAAGATGTGTAGTAGATGCCGAAAAAAGGAGTGGGGTTTATTCCCCAAAGGCGAAGGTTCGAGGAAGCCATACTGCCGACTCGAACCACTAACTACTTAACTAGCCATTCTATTAAAAAAAAAAAAGTAGTAGTGGTGTAGAAAAAAAAAATTATCTGTATTCGTAGGTAACTCGAACTAATAAGTGTTATGATACATTTAAACTATTTGACGTTACAAGATCACGAAAAGATAATAATCATCATGTTCTTGAACTATATATACCCAACCCATTCACTTTCCGATGTTATGACAATAATAATAATAATAATAATAATAATAATCAACATTACCCAATCTCGTCTTTCACGAGGTATGAAAGAGGTGATATGTAAACAGCCTTACCCCTACCCAAAGGTAGAGAGACGGCTTACCTTTGTGTCCAAAGGAGACGGGATGTTGAGAAAGGTTATGAACAATATGTGAACTCAATTTTTAGCAGTTTAATTATAAGAATCCATCTCACATGTTATTCTAGAAAAAATATATATATTTTTTGCAATTAGACAATAGCAAAAAGATGTCTGTAGTTTGAGTTGCCTGAAATTTCACAATTGATACACGTACAAAAAACAATTGAAACAGGACACATACCTCACACTTACGGCAGTAACTTTAAATCCCCAATGGAAATTCTATGCCGAACCGATGCAAGTTTGCAGGGATTATTTATTATTTATAAAGGATATATGGGTAATTTTATTGGGCTAGCTATAAGCCCATAATCTCGTTCATAATTTACTTATTTAGTTTTTACATCAAGCCTAAGTACTGCCTAACTATTATCTATGTGGCATGAGGTGCTTCTTCTAAGCATCTCTAAAATGGTAAATCTTTCCAAAAAGGTTCATAATATTTCTATACATCATATATTGATATTAATATATAAGCTTTTTCTTTCATAAACCTAATGTTACTATAAGGGTATCATGGCATGCCAAAAACAACTTTTGTTGTCACATCAGCATCTCCAATTTTAATACTCACACATCAGAAAACCCTATCGCTCATAACACCCCTTTCACATGTCATTTGAACCCCACCATACCAAATTAAAACACAAACTCAACAACAAAAACCATTTTTTTGTCCTCTTGTGGTTTTCACGTCCGCCAAATAATTGTCGTTGGACATGGAGGTGGAATGTTGTTAGTGATGGTACCCTTTGCTCTAAAGCTTTATAAATGTATGATGCATTAAATGGATTATATGCATTTGATTACAATGAAAAGGTNTGGTATCAGAGCATCCTTCCTGGCTCTATATCATTTCAAGATTGTTACACCGACATTCTTGATATTCCGGTCATCTTCTCCGGTGAAATTCCGGCCAAAACAGAGATTTCCGGCAAGAAATCAGCCACCACTGATTTCACTGTTCTGATTACATCTGGTTAGTGTCAATCAATTGTACTACCACAAGATAAGCCGGGTTTTCCGTTAAATTTTCTTATCTTGAACAAGCTGGTAAGAAGCAATTGGATTGAGTAACCCAGAACAGCTAGTAGTCATTATTCCAGTTGGTCAATGAGAAATCATTGTTGATGAGTAATAATGATACTGTAGACCTGGTGGAAACAAGAAACATCTAACAACCATTTTTTTTTTACAATCAAGAACAATGGCACCCAATACTAGGGTCACCAATATNTCACACAGTACTCGTCAGCTGTAGCTATAAGAGCTTCTAAGCTTGCGATGAAATGCCTCTTGGATGAGCCCAAGCTTAGGCCGACTGCTGCCGAGCTGGTAAAAGAATTGGAGCAACTTCAAGTTCAGAAACCAGTGTAAATTTCAATTCTGTTGGAATGGGTTGTATTAATTGAGAAAAAAATATTATTTTTTCCCTTAGTTAGTTTGGTTCATTGAACATTGAAGGTTGAGAGAACACTTGGGATATTCTGTTAGATTTCCGTTGATAAGTATGCATCAATACAAACAGTACTGTGTATAGAAAGACTCGAAAACTTCAAAGATTGAACTTCTAATAAACTATCTACTTGATAAGTAGTGATTTTCACTAATGACACGTGAGGGGCACGTGTGTGAGTCTAATTCAGCCACGTGAGGTGCACGTGTTAACAACTTATCCCGCCATTTCCTTCTTTAAATAGTTGTTATCATTTCAGTTGTAAAGTTAGCTTTTGATCAATAAACTCTTCTCTCTCTTTCATTCATTGTTAACAAATTCAGTTACAATTTTAAGAACTACTTTTCGATCTTGATTCTCATTTCGATAGATCCTGAACTGTTCTTAATAACTTCGAGATCATCTCCTGGTTATTCATTAACATTGTGTTTTGGTACTTATCAAGTGGTATCAGAGCATCCTTCCTGGCTCTATATCATTTCAAGATTGTTACACCGACATTCTTGATATTCCGGTCATCTTCTCCGGTGAAATTCCGGCCAAAACATAGATTTCCGGCAAGAAATCAGCCACCACTGATTTCACTGTTCTGATTACATCTGGTTAGTGTCAATCAATTGTACTACCACAAGATAAGCCGGGTTTTCCGTTAAATTTTCTTATCTTGAACAAGCTGGTAAGAAGCAATTGGATTGAGTAACCCAGAACAGCTAGTAGTCATTATTCCAGTTGGTCAATGAGAAATCATTGTTGATGAGTAATAATGATACTGTAGACCTGGTGGAAACAAGAAACATCTAACAACCATTTTTTTTTTACAATCAAGAACAATGGCACCCAATACTAGGGTCACCACTAGTACTGGTAGTTCTGGTGGTCAAGAAACACAAGAGGGAGTCACAAGGCAATATGTTGATGATGCAATGGCTCAAATAAGGGATATGATTACTGCATTAAGTGTTCAAAACAATGTGGTAAATCAGAATGTGGGAAGACAAGCTAGTCAGTTTGGACGATTGGCAAAGGTGGAATTCCCTAAGTTCCTTGGTGATGATGTCAGGGGATGGGTTTTCAAGTGTGATCAGTTCTTTCTTATTGATGAGACTCCTGAACATGAGAAGGTAAAAATTGTGTCTGTGCATCTTTTTGATAAAGCTCTTTTATGGCATAGGCAGTTTGTTAAGAATCATGGTCATGCAGTTAGTTGGGAAGTGTATAAAGATGCCATAATTGAAAGATTTGGCACAGTTTTTGATGACCCTTTGTCTGTGTTGAAGAACATTAAGTATGAAAAGAGTGCTAAAGAATATCAAGATGTGTTTGATAATCTGATGTGCAGAGTTGACATTAGTGAGACTCATGCCATTAGTTTCTATCTTGGGGGTTTACCACCTGAATTGGAAATGAGTGTTAGGATGTTTAAGCCTAAGACACTAGCAGAGGCCTATTCTTTAACTAATTTGCAAGAGGCAACACTAGAAGCAATGAAGAAAAAGAATAGATCCTTTGTGAACACTCAGTTTGGGAGAAATTGGGGTGGTAGTAATATCAATGTGACTCAAAATAAGCCACCATTGTTGGCATTGCCAGCCTCAAACACTGTGGCAAGAGCTAAACCAAACACCCCTTCTGGTGCACCAATTAGGAAGCAATTGACTCAGAAAGAGTACCAAGAGAAAAGGGCTCAAAATCTTTGCTTCTATTGTGACCAGAAATATACTCCAGGCCATAAATGCAGTGGTCAAATGTTTTCATTGGTGGTATTGGCTGAGGATGAAATGGAGTATACTGATGAAGATGAGGATGAGCAGTTTACTATGGAAGATGACATGCCACAGATTTCTTTAAATGCTTTGAATGGGGCAAATTCTTATCAAACAATGAGGGTCACAGGTAAGGTGGGAAAGAATGATTTGCACATGTTGATTGATTGTGGATCAACACACAACTTTTTAGATGCTGGTGTAGCTAAACAGTTAGGGTGTAAATTGACAAGTACTTGTCCTTTGGCTGTCACTGTGGGTGGAGGAAGGAAGTTGTTAAGTAATTACATGTGTAAAAATTTTGAGTGGCAATTACAAGGGGAAGTATTCAAAGCTGATATGATGATTTTACCATTGGGTGCTTGTGAAATGATTTTGGGAATTCAGTGGTTGGCAACACTTGGAACCATTAAGTGTAATTTCAGGCACCTAAGAATGGAGTTTAACTACAACAATAAGAAAATGACACTTAGAGGTACTCCCAAACCTGCTTTGGTACAGTGGATGGATGGGAAGCAACAAAGTAAGGAGGTTGAAGCCAGTGGTGGAGCTGAGTTGTTGATGTTTTGTGTCTACCCAGCAACTAGTTTGGAACTGCTGAGTGTGGAAAGTATGGGTGGTGAGCCTGCAATCCAGCCAGAATTGCAGAAAGTTGTAGAAAGTTTTGAAGATGTGTTTGCATTGCCTACTGAACTACCACCACAAAGAGTGCATGATCACAGAATTCCATTGCTTCCAAATGTCCAACCAATCAACATCAGACCTTATAGACATCCACCAATGCAGAAAGATGCTATTGAGGTTATGGTCAAAGAACTTTTGGATTCAGGGGTGATTAAGCCTAGCAACAGTCCATTTGCCTCTCCAATAGTAATGGTGAAGAAAAAAGATAATACATGGAGAATGTGTGTGGATTACAGGCAATTGAACAAGAACACTATTAAGGACAAATTTCCAATTCCTATTATAGAAGAGCTCATAGAGGAATTACATGGGGCAACTATTTTCTCAAAGTTGGATCTGAGGTCAGGTTACCATCAGATAAGAATGTACAAGGATGACATTGAGAAGACTGCATTTAAAACTCACCAGGGTCATTATGAGTTTCTAGTCATGCCTTTTGGATTGACCAATGCTCCATCAACTTTCCAAGCTTTGATGAATGAGGTATTCCAGCCCTTTCTCAGAAAGTTTACTTTGGTATTTTTTGATGATATTCTAGTCTATAGTACTACTTTAGCAGAACATGTGCAACATTTGACTGCTATTCTGACTACTATGAGACAACACAAGTTATTTGCCAAAAAGAGCAAGTGTGTGTTTGGTACAACTCATGTTGAGTACTTAGGCCACATTCTCTCTGCTCAAGGAGTGGCTACTGACCCAGCTAAGGTTAGTGCAATGCAACAGTGGCCAGTACCCACAAATGTTAAGCAATTAAGAGGATTTTTAGGCCTCACTGGGTACTATAGAAGATTTATCAAAAATTTTGCCACCATTAGCAGACCCTTGACTCAATTACTTAAGAAAGGGGGATACCAATGGGGTGAAGCTGCTCAATTAGCCTTTGAAACTTTGAAAGAAGCTATGATGAAAGCTCCAGTCCTAGCCTTACCTGATTTCACACAACCATTTGTGGTAGAAACAGATGCTTCAGGGGTAGGTATAGGGGCAGTTTTGCAACAAGGAGGTCACCCAATTGCTTATATGAGTAAAACTTTGTCACTTAAACATCAAAGTCTGTCCACATATGAGAAAGAGTTTTTGGCAGTGTTGTTAGCTCTTGACAAATGGAGGGGATACTTATTGGATAGACATTTCATTATCAAAACAGATCATTTTAGTTTGAAATATCTGTTGGATCAAAGAATTACCACTCCTACTCAAATGAAGTGGTTACCCAAGCTCATGGGGTTTGATTATGAAGTGGTATACAAGAAGGGTAGTGATAATGGAGCAGCTGATGCATTGTCCAGAGTGCAAACCTCTGAATTATTCAGTTTGGTTACAACAATGGTCACTACTGAATTGGCTAAGAAAATTGAAGAAAGTTGGGTGGAAGATGAGAAATTGAAAGCTATAGTGGAAAAGTTGCAAGCAGGGGAGATTGCTAAGAAACATTATATGTGGACAAATGGTCAATTACACAGGAAAGGAAGACTTGTGGTGGGTAATAGTCCATCTCTAAGAAAAGAATTGTTGCAACATTTCCATGGAGGAGCTGTGGGTGGTCACTCAGGGGTCAAGGTTACCAGTCACAAGATGTGTTCAATGTTATACTGGAAGGGACTCAGAAAAGAAATTAAGCAATTTGTAAGGGAATGTTTGATTTGTCAAAAGAATAAACCTGATTTGGCTGCTTATCCAGGCCTTTTGCAGCCATTACCAATCCCAAACAACATCTGGACCAGCATTTCAATGGATTTCATAGAAGGGCTACCAAAATCTCAAGGCAAAAGTGTCATTTTGGTAGTGGTGGACAGGTTAAGTAAATATGGTCATTTCATTGCTTTGTCTCACCCTTTTACAGCCATACAAGTAGCCCAAGTTTTCTTAGACAATGTCTACAAGCTACATGGGTTGCCTGAGTCCATAGTTTCTGACAGAGACAAAGTTTTCTTGAGTACTTTTTGGAAAGAGCTTTTCAAGTTGCTGCAAGTGAAATTGTTGATGTCAACTTCCTACCATCCTCAAACTGATGGACAAACAGAAGTGCTTAACAGATGTTTGGAAGGCTATTTAAGGTGTATGACTGGTGAAAATCCAAAAGCATGGACCAAGTGGTTGTCATTGGCTGAGCTATGGTACAATTCCAATTTCCACACCTCTACACAGTCAACTCCTTTTGAGATTGTATATGGTCTACCTCCTCCAATACATGTTCCTTACTTGGGTGGTATGAGTAAGGTGGATGCTGTAGACAGAACCATGAAGGCAAGAGAAGATGCTATTCAAGTTGTGAAATTTCATTTGTTGAGGTCCCAGAATAGAATGAAGCAGCAAGCTGACAAAGGTAGATCTGAGAGAAGTTTTGAAATTGGAGATTGGGTGTTATTGAAGTTACAACCACACAGGCAAGTAACAGTGAGGTTGGGAAAACAACATAAATTCTCTCCAAAATACTATGGTCCTTTCCAAGTGACAGCTAAAGTGGGACCAGTAGCTTATCAATTGGCCTTGAATCCACAAGCTCAGATTCATAATGTTTTTCATGTCTCTCAACTAAAGAAACATAGAGGTGAAGTACCAGTTGAACAACAAATTATCATTCCTCATTGTGACCAAGATGGTCTGTTGTCAGCACAGCCCTTAGCAATTTTGGACAGAAAAATTGTCAAGAAAAACAATGCAGTTGCAGTGTATGGATTGATCCAATGGACTAATGGAGCAGTGGAAGATGCAACTTGGGAGCCTTTGGACAAGCTACTCAAAGATTTTCCAGATTTTCAATTCAATTCTTGAGGACAAGAATTTTTTTAAGAAGGGTGGATTGATAAGTAGTGATTGTCACTAATGACATGTGAGGTGCACGTGTTAACAACTTGTCCCGCCATTTCCTTCTTTAAATAGTTGTTATCATTTCAGTTGTAAAATTAGCTTTTGATCAATAAACTCTTTTCTCTCTTTCATTCATTGTTAACAAATTCAGTTACAATTTCAAGAACTACTTTTCGATCTTGATTCTCAATTCGATAGATCCTGAACTGTTCTTAATAACTTCGAGATCATCTCCTGGTTATTCATTAGCATTGTGTTTTGGTACTTATCACACATGTTATTCTAGAAAAAAATATATATATATTTTTTGCAATTAGACAATAGCAAAAAGATGTCTGTAGTTTGAGTTGCTTGAAATTTCANATGGATTGATCCAATGGACTAATGGAGCAGTGGAAGATGCAACTTGGGAGCCTTTGGACAAGCTACTCAAAGATTTTCCGATTTTCAATTCAATTCTTGAGGACAAGAATTTTTTTAAGAAGGGTGGATTGATAAGTAGTGATTTTCACTAATGACACGTGAGGGGCACGTGTGTGAGTCTAATTCAGCCACGTGAGGTGCACGTGTTAACAACTTGTCCCGCCATTTCCTTCTTTAAATAGTTGTTATCATTTCAGTTGTAAAGTTAGCTTTTGATCAATAAACTCTTCTCTCTTTTTCATTCATTGTTAACAAATTCAGTTACAATTTCAAGAACTACTTTTCGATCTTGATTCTCATTTCGATAGATCCTGAACTGTTCTTAATAACTTCGAGATCATCTCCTGGTTATTCATTAACATTGTGTTTTGGTACTTATCAGTTTGCTTTAAAAATTAAGTTTTGGTATTTCAACTAATTAACTGGTGGCTTTCGTTTAGTGCAAAATTTATTTTTGGTATTCTTCTAGCTACTGGACACTTTGTGATGTTGTCGTCTGGAGAAGACCCTCAAAAGCCTTGATCGAGACTTACATCAATTATTTTTCTCATTGGTCCCAAACGAATGTACCATGAAATTCTATGCCGAGTCAAATGAAAAAGCCTTTTTTATTTTATTTTTTTATTATTTTTTTATTTTTTTTTGTCTAAACTAATAAATAGGAAATTAACTGTAGAATACTTTTTAGTATGAAATATCTGATAGGATTTGCAGCTTGTGATCACGTACTATACGCATATATATGTTTGTAATTTTTGTTGCAAGCTAGTTCTTCATTCCTTACTGGTGAATGAGTTACCTCAACGGACGACGCCGGAATTCGGATTGCACACTTTTTTAGTGAATTAATTTGTAGTATGCGCAAAACGTAGAAGATGTGTGTCTTAAAAAGTTCTAAGAGGGTAATAACAACAACAGGAAAACAGATGCCAAACCACAGCCATATGAAAAGAGAGTGCTGCAAATTGTCCTTAATGTATTAGACAAAAAATTATAACACAGATTTTAGAAGTTAAATTATTAAACCAGGATTTTTACAAGCTTGGAAATTAATCTACTAAAAATATAAACGTTTTTTTTTTTTTTTTTTTTTTTTTTTTTTTTTTTTTTTTTTNACATATTAGAAATGACATAATTGAACTATAAGCAGTAAAGCATACTCTATAATACACGCACACAAACATAGTTTGATACTAGAACAATGAAATAGGGAATTAATGGCACGTACACAAAAGGTTGGTTCATTCATAAAGTTATCAACGAGGGTTTTGTACTAGCAACGTTATTTCTTCCGTTTTGATACTGCTAGAACCGTATTCTCCAAGAGGTACAATACAAAGGTCAGGCTCTTCATGTTCACCTATTAAGCTACTTGTTTCATTGTAGCTTTCTTGATGAATCCAAGGATGCTTGTCATGCTTCTTTAACGATTCAAGTACCATAGTAACTTCTTTCATGCTAGGCCTATTCCCACCTACTTGGTTTAGGCATCTATACACAAGATCACATGCTGCTTTTAGCTGCTCATCAGTTGCCTCCTCTACTATTTGTCGGTCAAGAATCACATGCAATCGATCTTCCTTCTTTGCCTTGACAAAGTATGTTGCAAGATTTCTATCCTCAAGACATCTTTCCATATTAAGTGGTCTTAGGCCTGTTATTAGCTCAGCTCAGTAAGAACCACTCCAAAGCTGTACACATCACTCTTATCTGTTAGTTGACCTGTATGAAAATACTCAGGATCCAAGTATCCGAGCGTCCCTTGAACTAGTGTAGTGACTTGATCATGACCCAACGGGATTAATCTCGACGCACCAAAATCTGCAATTTTTGCGATGTAATATTCATCCAACAAGATGTTAGTAGACTTGACATCTCTATGAATGATGGTCATTCTAATATTTGTGTGAAGATAAGCAAGTGCACCCGCTGATTCATGTGCTATCCTTAAACTATTTACCCATGACAATCTCCCCATCCCACTTTTTCTATTATGAATTTGATGATGAAGAGTATCATTAGGTACAAATTCATAAACTAGTAAAGGGACATCAGTTTCCAAACAACATCCCATAAGTTGCACCACATTTTGGTGTTTAGTTTGTGTAAGAATTACCATTTCATTTATAAATTGCTCCCTTTGCCCTTGATCTAGTCTTTGGGACTTCTTGATTGCTACCACACACTTATCAGGTAGAGTTCCCCTGTAAACAACACCATTACCCCCTAGGCCAATAATTCTATCCTCCGCATAATTGTCTGTCGCTTCTTTTAGTTCTTGAAATTGAAAAACTTTTATGAAACCTACACCCATACTACCTGTGGTTTTTAATTTCTCTTCCAACAGTGTACCTCCATTTTGCTCATAGAATTTTTCTCGTAGCTTGGCTATCTTTCTTTTCTTGGCCATAAAGTACAACGCTGTAATCCCGTCAGTAATGCTAGGAATCCAATCCCTATACCTGTACGGGAATTTTTTTTGAAAGGCAATTATATACATAATTATAAATATAAATAAAAACTACATGTACGTGATGAGGGGCACATATACATTACATCCTTGGTTTCAATAGTATGTTTGAAATATATTCCATTACTAAAAAAGTATGCTTTTATGAGGTGTGCCAATAGAGAATACTAGCTAGATAGAATAGTTCGCTTTTATGAGGTGTGCCAATAGAAAATACTAGATAGAGTAGTTCTCATGATGTTAGCAATAGTACTTTCTGTATAAAACTCAAGAAATGTTCAATGAATACTCATTTTCTACATCTATATGTGATATTATATGTACATTTGCAGACATTAGTTTTTTATTGTTCGTAAAAAGTATTGTTGTTTTGTGATTTTTAATACCTATTTTTAGGATTCAAGTAGACGAGTAAATACCTATTGAAAGTCTGAGCACATTGAATGGTTTAGGATGACAATCATTTGGAATCTTGCCATCACCAGAATACCTTTTTTTTTACATTTGCATGTGTAATTCCCGAGAGTATTAATACAAGTTCCATAACATGGAAAATCCTCCTTTCGATCACACTCATTGATATCTAGCAAAAAAAAGGAACACAACGAATGTTCGGTTAATCTTCAACATAACAAAATTAGGGAATCTTTTATAGAATAAAACAAAACCCCAAGTGGGGACTTTTCCATTTTGAAAAACTCAACCTTCCCTTATTAAGCAATATTTTAATTATTATTTTAATTATAATTTTTTATTATTAAAGATAATCATTTAAAAAGTTTAATCTTATCGTTAGTTGCATCTTATCTTTATTTTTTGTGTTTATCTTTTACTTATATAGTATATCAACAAAACAAATTTATTATAATTTTTTATTATTAAAGATAATCATTTAAAAGTTTAATCCTATCGTTATTTGCATCTTATATTTATCTTTTGTGTTTATCTTCTACTTATGTAGTATATCAACAAAACAAATTTAAAGATTAAATTATTTGTTTTTTAATAAATAAAAATATATCATTCAAAAAATTTTAATAAAAAAACCCGCGCATGCGCGGGTATTATAACTAGTCATTATATACAACTTATCATAAAGAGCTAAATACGTAATTTATAACACTAAATTTCACTACAAAGAGAATATGGTTTTTGATAGACCTATTAGTGACACACAAAAGGTGTCATTATATGTAACATTTTTATTAGAAAGGTGGTAAATTAAAGTAATCATTAAGAGAACATGCATGCACAAACTAAAAGAGAACAAGTCTTCCACGTATGCATGGAGATGACATAGGAGGTGATCGTATCAGTGACTTTAGTGAAAAAGTAAAGTTGAGTGAAAGTCGTTAAATGCGATTACAGCAACATCCGTATCTGGTTAACTTGCGTCAAAAAGACAGTTTTTAATAAATTTTGAAATTCATCCTAGTCGTCAAATGCGATTGCAGCAACAGCCCTTATGTTAAATGCATGACCATTTGTGTAACGAAAATTTACACAAATAGTCCCTGTAGTTACCTACTAATTATTTCAGTAATGATCCCCAATTAAATTTAGGATTTGTGTGTGTTACAAAGTATTATATTAATAGTCCATGTTAATTACCTCATTCTAGAAAGAACATCCATAATTTCAAAATTTTAACAAACAAATTATGTGTTATAAAGATGTTAAAAGTAATGATTTATCGATTAATTAAAATTCAAGAAATAGAATATTTATTGTCGATTAATTTTTATTCCGCCGCAAGGCGCGAACGAATTTCCACCGATTAAATAACATATAGCCACACATTATAGAGCCTTTACAATAATTATACATGTAACAAACAAATTTAAATGTTATACACCATTTGGATATGTCATGAAAATGATTTTTTTTTAATGATTCCTAACCCATCTTGGATATACTTTAAAACTTGAACTAAGGTTATATTAAAAATAATTTACTATTACTATGCCTGTAACATGCAAACCGTTTGGATATTTCATGAAAATGATTTGTTTTCTATGAATTTAAATCCACCTAGGATATACTTGAGTGTATGAACAACGCTATGTTTAATTTTTCATATGTAGTTTCAAAAATAATAATTTAAGGACACATGTAGTGAAGTTAGATTATACCTTGGCAGCCAGTAGACAGATATGGATTTCCTTCATAGCCTTCCTCACATACGCAACGGTACCCACCACTTTCCCTTGTAGAGCTAACACATTTGCTATATGAATGGCATGCAAAACCAACTGTTGCTTTGGCTTCAGAAAAACTCAGATTACCAATAGCCCATTCAAGCACAATCGGCACATCAGCCTCGATCCTCTTTTTGAAATTAGTATCATCTAAAGCAATACGACCCTTAAACTTGAATACATGCTCCTCACCAACAAAGGAGTATGTACAAGTATTGAGCGACCTGTAATTGGCTGAATCCAGCAAGGAATAGATCTTAGTGCTATAAAAGTTTAAGTCGTTGGGTTGGGTGATTGATAACAACAACCATTTCCTGCACACTTTTCACCTACAAACTCATCTTGTAGTGAACCGTATACCATACAACTTGTCCACAGGTCCCTAGATATTCTACTTATGGTTGAGGTTTCCAACCAAGCAGAATCATAGCAACCGATAACTGTAAACGTACTTGTTTACTTCCGAGAACGAGTACGGCTTCCCAGTTAAGTTCACTGTGATTTTGAAATCATTGTATATTATGCCATTCGCATCATAGCACCTGCTTGACACCTTATTGGTAGTCTGGAGGGTGGAATTAGATATCAATTTGATCGAATTGTTGCCGCCTTCATAAATAGTGGCCTTTGGAGGATATAGAGAAGTGTTGCAGTAGCTAGATGTGAAATTCCTCATTTATATAACACTCTGAGTTGTCTCCGACACCGAAAGGGTAGGGAACAATTAAGTCCCCGCATGTGCTGTTGCACCCTGGCTTTGCAAGGTTGGTAGATTTAATGAGGGTGTCGGATGCAGTGGTGGAATTTGTATCAGAAGTTGTAAACGAAAACATTTGAAATACTGCCCAAATTAGAACAACGAATTTCATATCTGTCATTTGGGATTTCTAGGTGATGTAGTATTTTGAGGAGTTCCAAGTCTAACTTCATATATACTAGGATACGAAACATGCTTTTGAAATGTAATCAGTTTTAAATTCCTGTTAACAGAATAGTATTCATGATGATGATTGTTTTTTTTCCGATCTTTGATGTGTTCTAGGCTTCTAGCTACCTTTTTTTNAATTAAATAAATAGGAAATTGTAGAATACTTTTTAGTATGAAATATCTGATAGGACTTGCAGCGCGTGATCACGTACTATAGGCATATATATGTTCGGAATTTCTATTGCAATTCCTTACGGTGAACGTGTTACCTCAACAGACAACGTCGGATTGCACACCTTTCTAGTGAATTAACATGTAGAGGGTAATAACAACAACAAGAACACAGAAGCCAACCACGGCCATATAAAAAAGGAGCGCTGTAAACTGTCCTTAATATAACAGACAAAAAATTATAGGCCGACAAAACCTCTCCTCCACCCCCACCCCTAGTTCTAGCTTTTTGCTAGAATATTGAATAAAATTTGAGGTGTGAAAAAAACATGAAACACCAAGCTACTTAGCCGGAATTATTATAATATACGACTCATTATGTAACCATTTGTTGAAGTGAGGAAACCTGTGAAATGCTTATAGATTGTTGGTGTCATTAAATCATATTTTTATGAGTCTAACATTTGGTGTCAATACGTTAATTGTTTCATACTTATCAAAATAAATACTCCTATATAATCACACAATTTATCCTTACAAAGCACGATATAATATATCAGCTTATTTATTTCTAGTAGTCACATATCATTAAGTGAATTAATATAGCAATTTTAAAACATGAGAAGTTTTTCACCTCCTTTTTATAAGTAATGTTCTGTATTTCTATATTGTATACAATATAGTCTCTGTAGCAATTTCCATAGATTCCATTTCATTACGAACCGCATAATAGTTACTCAGTATTTCATTTTAACTTGGTCGTATATTCATGTTTCCAGAATAAGTAAACGCGTTGATGATAAATATCTTCTATTTCGGATCTTTGATGGCGCTTTATTTGGAATTGTCTGAGCCGCCTTTTTTGTTATGGTTCAAAGACTTTGGGGTTTGATTGTATGGAATACCTTGGTAAACCTTGTCCTGTATAGAAGACCTCGAAATTTCGTGAAAATAACACCAAAGAATTTTCTCTTTGGTCCCCAACTCCCAAATGAATATATACCATGAAATTTCTTGTGGTTGTGATAACAGCAAAAAGATCTTCAATTAATATAAAGAGTGCTACTTTGAGAGAAGCCTATTGAAGTTACAGAAGATCATCTTCCAAATAAAGATAAACATAGTACGTAGAATACAAGATGATAAGCAATAGGCTAACACTGGGCAGTCACTAGCCTGGATTATGTATACTTTTTGGTGAAAAAGTTATTGTATTTATACTAAAGAAAAGGGAAAAATCTTTATTAATTTACTATACTTGCCACAAATATCACTTCCGCGTAGTGAACAAAAAAAAATAGTTTTTCTGTACACTAAAGTTGACACTTTTGTCTTTCTTTGTGTAATAAGGATAAAAAAAATTTCTGTGATGACTATTATACCCTTGAATTTTTGAAAATTGCATCCAATGTCCTTTGGCTAAATTACATAAATGGTCCCTGTTGTTTAGAGAAAAGTATTTTTTTTTCAAAATTTTTTTTTTCGAAAATATTTATTTTCCGAATTTTTTTTTCAAAATTTTTTTTTCGAAAATTTTTTTTCCCCGAAAATATTTTTCTTTCAAAAATAATTTTATTTTCGAAAATAATTTTTTTCAAAAATAATTTTTTTTGAAAATATTTTTTTCCCGAAAATATTTTCCTTCGAAAATATTTTTTTCCAAAATATTTTTTTTTCAAAAGTATTTTTATTTTCGAAAAATACTTTTTTTTCAAAATTTTTTTTTTTCGAAAATATTTTTTTTCCGAAAATTATTTCTTTTTAAATATTTTTATTTTCGAAAATATGTTTTTTTGAAAATACTTTTTTTTCCAAAAATATTTTTTTTGAAAATATTATTAAAAAAAATTTGAGAAAAAAAGGAATTTAGAAAGAAAAAAGGGGGGGGGACGGTGGATGCAATTTTCTTTAAATAACAGGGACCATTTGTGTAATTTACCCTAAGGACGGTGGATGCAATTTTCGCAAACCCACAGGGACTATTTTTGTAATTTGGAAGGGTAAAATAGTCATAATACACAAAGAAAGACAAAAGTGTCAACTTTAGTGTACAGAAAAGCTATTTTTTTTGTTCACTACGCGGAAGTGATATTTGTGGCAAGTATAGTACATTAATAAAGATTTTTCCCTAAAGAAAATTATTCCAAATAAGATTTTACTGCCATTGCAAATTACTAGGTAGTAGTTTGAGGAGTTCTCAGTCTAAATTAGTCTATACACGCTACGAAACAAGCTTTTGAATTATCTTAGAAAAAAAGACATTTACTCAATAACTACTATACAGTAGAAACTCGATAAATTAATACTCGATTATTTAATAAACTCTCTAAGATAATATTTCTTGCCGGTCCCGACTCGGGGATAGGGTGCTAAATTAATAATTCGCTAAAATTATAAGATAATACATTTTTGATAATTTCTTTAGACCCCATATAAAATATAAATTAATAATTCCTTATATATAGCATATTACGTACATGAATGATTTATGAAGGTTTCTTTAAAAATGACTCAATTGTCTTTTGTTTTTTGTTGAAATCAATTTTTAATGTCCATAAAGTGATACATTGAACACAAGAAGCATAATAAGGTGGGAGATTGAAGGTTTCTTTCAAATTAAGCCGTTCATTTGATATACATGCATTATATACAATAATTAAGTGGAAGTTTGAAAGGTGTTTGTAAACTAAGTATTCTACTATAAATTAATAAAATATTAATTAATATATAAATTAATAATTATTAATTTATCGATTAATTAATAACTCTTTTAATTAATAAATTTTGGTGGTCCCAAGTATATTATATTATAGAGTTTCTACTGTATTTGGGAGAGAGCAACCAATGCAATGGAAACGTCGATGGACAGTTCGCTTTTAACAATTTTTGCATCTACTTCTCGACATGAATGTCATGTAAGTGAATCATCTATGAAATAGTAACTAGTTGACCAAAGTTAGCTTATATGATACAACTAGTTTCTATAAAGTTTATCGTTCGAATAGCAAATACTCCGTAGATAGGTTAACAAAAAATATAAAGAGCCTCAAGCCCTCAAATAGTCGAATTCAATTGCTATGGGCTTTGTGAGAACTAAAAGATGGACTAGCCTTGTAAGTAAGCTTCAGCTCAGTTGTGCTATTTGGTAACTTATAACATTACACAATACACTTAAAACTTTGGTTATAAAACTGAAGTTAATAAGAAAATAGTCATCATAAAAGATACATTAAATGAAGTAAATTTCAGTCAAAATGTTCTATATGGGTCATGGAAGCATGAATATGGATTCAAGTGCTGATATAACCTTGTCATTTTAGTAATTAAAGTTGGTCATATATATTTATCAAAGACTCAAACATGCGTTAGGAAATTTAAATGAGGAAATTCATGGATTTATTTCTACGTAGTGACGAAATTATATTGTACATTAGCAATCTTAATTGACCTATTAATTCGACGACAAGATTTCTTCTTATGATTTATATTAGACAATAGATGGCACAAGCCCGGTTGTGGGTGTTGGGTCTGTTAGGGTTTCTAAGGGTGCGTTTAGTTGGAAAAAAAAAATCTTTTGTTTTCTATCTCTGGTTTTGTAAAAATTTGGAAGGGAAATTTATCTCCACAAAACACTTGAAAATATAGAAAACGCGTTTAGTTGATGTTTCCATTTTCTATTTTGAAGAAACGGAGGGAGGGTTGTGGCTTACAAGGAAAACAACTAATATTTGTTTTGTAATTTTCCTTGATAGGCTAGAAGATAGAGTATTTTGTGTTTTGCAAAACATTTTGTTGGAAAACGCTTATTTGAACGTGATCTCTGTTTTCCTTGTTTTCTACAAAACATTTTTTGGAAAACAAAGGTGTTTTCCTCCAAATAAACGCAACCTTGTTGTTTCATTGCATGGAGATTAGTTTGTTTGCAATATTTTCATTTATTGGTATTGCTCATGGTTAGTTAAAACTTGGATATTATGTATGTGAGTTGATAGTTGCGATGAAAAGGTTTTTTAATAGCTCTTACTATGTTAACGAGGAAAGCAATTGGAGGTATGTGTTGTCTTTGGCCAGTTAGACTTTGTAGAGATAAAACTTAATATGAATCGAGGCATTAGAGTTTTTAATGTTTCATTTTTTGGAATGTAAGGATATTTTAGATGAACATAAGTGGTTGTTGTAGTATATGATATTTTGAAGAATCCGCTGTTAACCCGTATAAGGTTGTTGTAAATGGTATTTTGTAAAAGGTGTATAGCATTATAAATTAACTATCGTCTTTTCTTCTCTTTCATCCTCTTCAATCAATGGGTCTAAATGTGTGGTTATGATACAGGGACACTCCTGTTTTACAAATTTTCATGGATGCTATCTTGAGAGTTGTTTAGTAAAGGTTAAAAGTCAGAGTTCCCTATAGTTTTCTCTTAGATTAACTTTAATTATGGTGTTATTGCGTATGCTGTTACATATAATGTTGAGTATGACTTATAGTGTGCTTGGATGACCTTATTGAAATAGCTTATGTTTATTACAAAAAAAGGGTTACGTTATTAGCTTATAGTTGTATCATACACAATATATCATTCAGTGTTAGCTTATAGTTGTAAAGCATGATAAGTGAGAATCATCGTACATAAGTTGCAACCTTTCCCAAGAAGCCATACCAAATGGATTCTCAAAAGTAGGTTTGATAAATTGGAACTTGAACAAGTAGCTCACTAAACTTATTTTTTAGCTATTTATTGTGGGATTTTAAAGGTGTTTGGGATTGCGTTTTGTAAACTGTTTATTCTTTTTCTAAAACATTTTACAAGTTATTACGTCTTGGCCCACGGAGACTCATATTCATAAAGCCTATTGTGATCAAGCGTTGTTTCCATTGCTTCATATTGGTACATGTTTTTGTTTACCACATTTTTCAGTTTACATGTGTTTGCACGTCTTTTCAAGTTTTTTTTTTATTTATTTTGCCTCCAGTTACTCATTTTATCTTTTTTCTGATTTAGATTTCTACTTTTGCAGCAATGCATGGAGTAGGAAACATTGCGTTACTAAGGTCTGGTGATCTGCTACTCATTTATATTGGTACCATTGTCACAACATTCTACATGCCTCATGGTTAGGGACTTAGGGTCGTATGATCTAAATTCTTTATGATGCAATATGTTGTTGTTATGCAGTCATCTTTCCTACATTCGTAACCGAAATCTATTAGTTAGCACACGACACACAAGAATTATCCTTTTTGCGGTTCACATGTATTTATAATAAGAGAATACTGACCTTACAGCAGATGGGTTCAAAAGTGCGATGTGAAATGATGGTCGTTCTAATGTTCAAAAGGGCGCTGTTAAAAATAACATCAAATGAGCAACCTTTTCATCATATTACAGGAGAAAATCGTATCAAATTAACAACGTGTTCATATATTACAGTAAAGAAAACATCCTATTCTTCTACAAACGCATAAATTTGACAGCAGATTCATCAAATAAAAGTGAAGAACAGCTGAACCGGCAGACATTAGCCACAATCATTTGAAATGATAAACAAACATTCGTGAGAAAAGTGAGTATGTGTAGCCACCGTAAATTCCTATCCAGTTCAAACCCATACTCAGCAGTACAATAAACAACTGTTTTATTTTGCAAGATTTTACATCTCTAGTCATTAATTATCAAATAAATCATACAGAAATCTAAGTGTTACAACACATAAAAAACCTAACAAAATCTTAGACACAGTTTGTAAATCAACATATAGCCTAAAAACAGGGAGACATTTGATTGAATAGTTAAAATCCGAGAATACTGACCTTACAGCAGATGGTTCAAAAGGACGCTGTGAAAGGTTGGTCGTTCTATTGTTCAAGCTTCAAAAAGGTGCTGTTAAAAGTAACATAAAGTGAGCAACCTTTCCATCATATTACAGGATAAAATCGTATCATATTAACAATGTGTTCATATGTTACATTAAAGAAAACATCATATTTTTCTACAAACGCATAAAATCGTATCAAATTCATTCGTGAAAAAAAGGAGGTGCAACACCATAAACTCCTAATCATTTCAAACTCATACTCAGCAGTACAATAAACACTTTAACCAAAAACCATTGACTTCAACTCATAGTTGTCAAAAGCGTGCGCTACGAGGCGATAGCGGGCCCACATCGCTAGGCCCACGTGGCAATAGCCCACAATCATTTAAAGCGACGATTAGGGTTCATGAGTGATTAAATGAGTGGGTTTTGGTCGGAATCATGTTATAAACTTGATACAAGGATCGAATCATACCCAGAAACACGTTTGGTTTGATTTTGGAAATTAGGGTTCATGGTACGATTTGGGATTTTTTTATTGTGAGTGTTTTAATCCAATTAAGTTAGTGGGATAGTGTTAGAATGCAGTGTGAATCATATTACAACCCTAGAATTTAACCAGAAACACAAAATGAATCAAAATCAAAGTTTATTGCAACCACGCGCTTTTTTTTTCTATAGCCCGCGCTTTTTTTGCGCTTTTCGCTATAGCGATTTTTTGGGTCTTTGCGCTTTGTAATCGCTTTCGCTTTTGACAACTATACTTCAACTATGCCTTAATAAGGCATACGCAGTTAAGCACACTAAAACTAAGACGTCGGTTTGAGATTGCTTATTTTTTCTGTTTTTTGGGAATAAGAAGATAAGAACACACAAATTTCAGAGTTCTTGTCTAACATGAAACTAAGAGGCGTGTTCTTCTAAGTTTATTTGACGTGCTTGCTCCTTTTTTGAGCTTATGAGATTGTCCACTTAAGCTTATGAACTTTATAAGCTCATAAGCCTAGAATCATAAGCTAATGAGCTTATCAATTTTTTATTAAATTCGTGAGCCCATCAAATAAGCTTAAACAAACACCCCTTATAACTACTTATTTATTTACAACATAAGCAAAATCCAAAAAGCTATTTCTTAAAAAGCAATACCGAACAGGATAATCCTAGTGATTGCATAATCATTAAAACGCATAAAGGTGACAGCAGATAACCCACATACATTAGCCACAATTATTTTCAACGATAAACAAACATTCGTAGGAAACAAAAACATTAAGGGGGTGTTGGTTTAAGCGTATTTTGGAGCTTATGTGATTCCGGATAATGTTTTATAAGCTCAATTTTTCCCGGCTTAATTTGGAACTTTTTCTCCTATATAAGCTTATTATGATATAATAAGCTTAAAAAAACTAATAAGTTCCAAAAGAAGCCGGAAAAAATGGGCTTATAAAACATAAAGCGAAATCAGATAAGCTCCAAAATCAGCTTAAACAAACACCCCCTTAATGCTTTTGCTTACAAGCTTATTTTCAAGCTATGGGGGCGTTTGTTTAACCTTATTTTTTTGGCTTATGTTCTTTCAACTTATGTTAATGTAATAGGCTTATTCAACCCATAAATTTAACAATAAGGTGCAAAAAATGGTTTTATATAACATCAACTACTCATACAAAATATAATTAGCAGCATTTGATATATTAAAAAAAAAAAAAAAAAAAAGGTAAAAAAATAATAATCTGAGATTTTACTGACCTTACAAGTAATATGTTTGTATTTTTTGGTAAATGAAAGATCGACAAAGTACAGTAATATAGGGTTGGCTCGGTTTGGGCCTTTAGTGGGCTTGTTTTGATCCTGGCCAAATTATATTAAGACAATTATATTAAGAATAAAAAACAAAATCTAATTTAATTTTACGAACACATCGGAAAACCAATATTGTACCCTATTTTATTGAATTCATTACCCGTTCCATAAGCGTTACACCATTTAAGCAAATTATATACCCTTATAGTGAAATTAATGCAACTTTTTTTGCATGTATGCAAATTAGTGAACTTTATACCATTTTTGTAAAATACATACCATTTTAGTGAACTTTATTCGTTTTTTGCAAAAATTATTTTTACTTAATTTTTACACAATGGTAAATGAAAGATCACTAAAATGTACATAACCATTGTGTAAAAATTAAGTAAAAATAATTTTTGCAAAAAACGAATAAAGTTCACTAAAATGGTATGTATTTTACAAAAATGGTATAAAGTTCACTAATTTGCATACATGCAAAAAA
>LBNU01032372.1:7913-18802 GCA_014162995.1 Artemisia annua | reverse complement strand
ACCCTTATAGTGAAATTAATGCAACTTTTTTTGCATGTATGCAAATTAGTGAACTTTATACCATTTTTGTAAAATACATACCATTTTAGTGAACTTTATTCGTTTTTTGCAAAAATTATTTTTACTTAATTTTTACACAATGGTAAATGAAAGATCACTAAAATGTACATAACCATTGTGTAAAAATTAAGTAAAAATAATTTTTGCAAAAAACGAATAAAGTTCACTAAAATGGTATGTATTTTACAAAAATGGTATAAAGTTCACTAATTTGCATACATGCAAAAAAAGTTGCATTAATTTCACTATAAGGGTATATAATTTGCTTAAATGGTGTAACGCTTATGGAACGGGTAATGAATTCAATAAAATAGGGTACAATATTGGTTTTCCGATGTGTTCGTAAAATTAAATTAGATTTTGTTTTTGTTATATTCTCAGTATTTGTGTTGGTGTTGAACGGTTTGGGCTGACCAAATTCGATTTGTAAATAAATATGTGTGAATTGGCGGGCACACCCTTCGAGCGTTTTTTGGCAATAGCCATTGCTCACCTCATAAGGAATAACTTCGGTAACTTTCCTGACCCAGTAGGGTACCAACTGGAGTGAGTAAGAGCCGAGACTCGAACCCTTGACTTTTATATCCACATAATATCTCCGGTAAGCCCATGAGTTTTTTGGAGGTGGTACCAACTGAGCCAAAGCCTTTTGGTTCTCTTCATTTATATGGATTTTTTATTTTTATCATCAAATATATATAGACAAAATGTATGTTTTGACAAAAATAAATGTTAATGTAATTAGAGATAAAGTTGTAGATGGAGATTGAAGAAGATTATAAAAGAGATTATTTTTATAAAATATATAAAATAGCATTTGATTTTCAGATATTACAAAAGATTATTTTTTTTTTATAATTTTCTATAAGTTATATCTACGAAACAAAGATTATATTTTAGATAGCTTATTTTTTTATTTTTTTATTTTTTTTTTCCAAATAAGCATAATATTCAACAATCTCGTGCATCAAACCTACCCTGAATTACATATTGGAGATCATTTAGGATTAAATCATTTGTTAGCTACTTAGCTGTCAAATGGGTGTTGATACTCACACCATTTTATTTGATAGTTACGTCACTTTATACAAGCTGTACAACACATTATACAATACTGTAATGCACAGATTGTGATGAAAGTGTAAAAAGTTGTGACGTGGGTATCAACACTCCTGTCAAATACATTTAGATACCATGTTAAGCTTTATTATTTTTTGTTTGACACACCCTTTGAATGTAAAAACCGTCTTTTTTAGCTTTCGCCTTTTTCATAGTCAAAGATTTTAACTATGTATTGTATGCAATAGGTGACTCAAAAATATTGTTATGATTATGTTGTATGCATTATCCAATAGGCGACTCAAAAACCATTTGAACCAGTTATTTGAACTTTGAAGAAAGCGAGTATGGAAACAATACCAAAAATAGAAGGTGAATTTGTGTAGTACACAATCCACCAATCAAAAACCCACAATGTCGTTAACCATCTCCATCTAAGCCAAAAGTAGCACACATAAGTTTTTGTGACCGGGTGCATTTAGACAAAATCAAAGTTTTAACAAAAATTAACATTACAAAACAAAATTTCATCGGTATCCCGTAAAACGGCATGACCCATGTAGTTTCATCACTGACCGTCGTCTATCGTCAACCATTTCCATCTAAGCCAAAAAAGAAATCCATCAATAAACAAAAACCATTAACATAACATGAGCATAATGATAACATTTCTTTCTTCCCACATTACATATCTCATTTATTTTTTTCCTTACATACATATTTATTTAGATAAATAAGTGGGCACATATGTGGGTCTAGTTTATAAAGGAGTCAAAGGAACCCCCGACTAAGAGACAAAAAGTAAAGAACATAAATAAAGAAAAGGTCAAAAAGACAACTAGACCCATTGAACTCGATTGTTTGCAATATTATGAGACAAGGCATGGTATCTTTGCTTCTCATATCTCATTTTAAGGAAAAGTGTAAGCATAAAAGTACGACCGGAATTCGAGATTAACCTACTCCTCAATGATTTATCGAGATCCATCAAGAACTTCGTGTCGAAAACTATCATAAAAAGTATCGGAAACTACACCAAATGCGATAGTTAGCTTGAAAAATAATGTCTAATGTCACTATTGTGTTCAATGATCACAAACTAGTCGACTTGTTGAAGCAATGCTAGACCGTGAGATGGAGGCATGGAGCCAATAAGATCGAAAGTGAGAAGAAACAAGTGCCAAATCTTAGGATGATCGATGAACAAAGAAAATTGATAATGTGATTTAAACGAGCATTGTAAAATGGAGGTTTTATGCATGCATATTTGAAGGGTGTTTGGAATTGCGTTATGACTTATGAAGCCAATAATGAGATCAATACGATTTCGTAACGTGAATAATCTACTTTAGATGTTTGGCAAACAACATGTGAAAGTGATTATTTGAGGTATCAAGAGCTTAAAACGTAGTTTTCAAAAAGCAACAAAGGACATGTTGTCACAAAACGTGATTTCCTTTCATGTACAATATTACCAATTAACCCATACATATATCAACCCACTTGCCAATTTACGAATTAAAAAATGTCATATTTTGGTAATTTTATATGCAAGTCATTAATAATCTGATTTGCCAAAAATTTAAAAAACTGATTATCTGATTATTACAATATTAAACAAAATAATCAAATTCAAATATTACATTTTAAAATCATATTTTGCAATAGCTAATTATCTAATTACCTGTTTTTAAAACGCATAATCTATTTTCAATAAATAATCTTGTATGCTCCCTTACTTGAAGAAGAGAATGTCAAGCTACAATAACACTTTATTACCTACTAAACATATGAAATAGATGTGACACAATACATTGAATATGCAAGTGTGTGTTATTCTAGATGGACCTAAGAACATAAAACTATACAAACCAGTACAAAACATGTTTCTAGACGGCATCATCCATGTTTGAAACCGATAAGACTACTAGAAAACTAAGAATTTCCTCGACCATTATCCATGTTAACGAATATGGCTTATTAAAAAATTGCAAGTTGTGGATAATTAAAATAAATCAATGTAAGCTCCTATATCCATAAGACATATATATTAGCACCCTCGTGTGGAACCTAAACTATATAAAAAAGAAAACTAGCATCTAGGACGAAATGATTACATTGTCAATTTATATATTGGTAGAGAACGACAATATTGAAAAACATAAATCCAAATCTATCTTTACATCTGCTTTATTATATGATCGCATATGGTTGTTTAACTCATAGTTAATCGGCATTATAATAAGTATACATTGTTATCACAAAACCTTTATGATACATTGCTAGCGTTTTGGAAGAACTAGCAATAAAAAGTTTAAATACAATGTTTATTTGACAACAAATAACTAACATTTGAATCTCGTGTAGTTTTTAATGTTTCTAAAAAAATTACATATATGCCTTAATTATTTACTTATACGATTCTTTTTATTATAAAATGCATATGTCATTTACATCATTTTACATTTTATAATTGCGGTTTTCATGAAATAAAACAAAAACTGCCGACTGTTATTTGTAACCACTGTTGGTTATAGCTGGACATAAAAGACTGCAAAACAGAACAAACCAAACCAACAAATCTGCTCGAACCAGGCCAGGCTGAACGTATTTCAGTCTGATCTTCAGTCCACCATTTTCATCACTTTCGGTCCTCTGTCCGGTTCGATCCAGTCTGATTTTACGCAAAATCCGTACCAGGCTGAACTAGACCAATCGAGCCGGACCAAGCACATTTCGATCCGGTCCTTGGTCTGTTTTTTTGCCAAATCAATTTTCGATCTGATCCGAGTTTTTGTCCTTTTTAATGCTAGTGCTACATTAACCAAAAGTACGATTAAAATAAATAAATAAATAAAGTAACTTTTTCTCCCTCATTTAATTTCAATTCAAATTCAAGTACCATAACACCAATACCCCACTTTCCATTTTCACACACACACTAAAAACACACACACATGACCACCTTCAACCACCTCCATTTCAGTTAGTTAATACCGTTACAAAAGCCTAACCACCACCATGGGCAACTGCTGCACCTCCCCTTCCTCCGTCACCAAAGAACACATCCCCAAACCCTCTCACGCGCCCTCACGCGCCACAGTAAAAGTCCTGGACACCACCACGTACACACTTAACCAAACCATAGAGGACAAGTACACAGCAGACAGGGAGCTAGGCAGAGGCGAATTCGGCGTAACGTACCTCTGCATGGACCGTAGCTCTAACGAGCTTCTCGCATGCAAGTCTATATCTAAGCGAAAACTCCAAACCACAGTCGATATCGACGACGTAAGGCGCGAAGTAGCGATCATGCAGCATTTGCCATCAAACAGTGCCACTAGTCCTATAGTGAGGTTAAAGGAGGCTTGTGAGGATGAGAATGCAGTGCATTTGGTGATGGAGCTGTGTGAGGGAGGGGAGCTTTTTGATAGGATAGTGGCGAGAGGGCATTATAGTGAACGAGGGGCGGCCGGGGTTGCTAGGAGTATGGTGGAGGTTGTTAAGATGTGTCATGAGTATGGGGTTATTCATAGGGATTTGAAACCTGAGAATTTCTTGTTTAAGAATAAGAAGGAGAGTTCGCCGCTTAAGGCTATTGATTTCGGGCTTTCTATTTTTTTTAAGCCAGGTATAATGTGTGTGTTTGTATGTATCGTGTTTTTTTTGGATATGTGTTTGAATGGTTAGGATGAGATAGTTAGGTAGTATAGGGGCGTGGAGCGTTTTGGAGCATTTGACATTTAGCTTTAGCGTTTCGGATTAAAACTTGTTTTTTTTAGGTAACCATGGTTTCCGACCTTTTGGCCAATTAATCCATAGGGTTTGAACCCACCGCCAGGTAAAGCCCATAGGACTAATGAGCTTTCAAAAGTTTAATAAGCCCATAAGCCACGCAAATAAGCTAAAACAAAAACACCCAAATCGTAAAGCTTTGAGATCATGAACAGCTGTAAAGTTTTATGCTGGCTAGACAGGATACATCTCAAATGATGTTGGTATGTATATTGTGTTGAACTAAGATGGTTGTTAGATTAGGGGGTGTTTGGATGTGTGTTTGAAATTTTTATAATTTTTATACTTGGTGTTTGATTGTATGCTGAATTAGGATTTTTTAAGTAAGAATGGTATTATAGGAATAAGAATGTTGGAATAAGGGTGTGTGTGTATTAAGCTTATTTGTGGGCTTATGAGCTTATGTGATTACGGCTTATATTTAATAAGGTCAAATTTTCTAGCTTATTTTGACTTTATGAGTTCGTATGAGTTTATATAAGCCCATAAGTCTCAAATTAAGCCAGAAAATTTTGGCTTATGAAATATAAGCCGAAACCAAATAAGATCTTAAGCTCACAAATAAGCTTAAACAAACACCCCCCAAGTAAAATTCAAGTAATTTTTACCCTTGACAGTTGATTTGAATGATTAGGATGAGACAGTTAGGTATTATAAGGGCTTGTTTTGCGTGGAGCGTGCGTTTATGATAAAAGCTTGTTTGGAAACAAGCAGATTTTTTGATAGCTACTTTTTCAAACGCTACTGCTTACAACTATTCCTAGTTTCATCGAACATAGCCTAGGTTGTGTGTTTAGATGCTTGAAATTGTGATATTAATTTTTGATGGTGTAAGATTGTGTTATGAATTTGGAATTCTAATGGAAGTAACAGACATAGGGGGGGGGGGTTTCGTTTTAGCTTTCGTGTCTGGCTTATGTAACTTTTGAAAAGCTGAAAAGCTCAATTTCTCGGGCTTATGAGCTTATGAACTTAGATAAGCTTTCAAAGGTTTATTCCCATAAGCCAGACAAATAAGCTGAAACAAAAACACCCAAATACTAAAGCTTAGGGATCATGAACAGCCTTACATTTCAAATGATGTCGGTATTGTGAGGACATCCTGCACCTTCTTTTCAGCTCACTTTTGATAGGCGTTGGATCCACTAGCCCATTACGTTCATTTTGGCGAGGTTCTCATAGTTGCACTCCTTTTTATGAAAAAGTAGATAAGAGCATAGCAGTGAGTTCCTTTAAACAATATTTAGCCACTGTGCCTTCAATGCGACCCTCAGAAACATTGTTCCTTTAGTTGAACGGCTTATTTCCTTTGATAGTGCGATTAGGAGGTTTAATTGCTAAAATTTCCTAGCTGTTATATTTTCCCCTCTTTTGTTGGGGAGGTTCCAACTAAAACGACCTAAGTTGTTTGGGAGGTCTTTAAGTCAGGCTTCCATCGGACCTAATAAATGGAAGCTTTTGAGTTGATATTCTTCAGTTTATGAAAAGGGAGGGACTTCTCACATCACCAAAATACTCTGCACACCACAGGGCACCTAATCAACGATGTATCCTACAATGACAAGCCTTGTGGCGTGCGAAGTTATTTAATTGGTACAAGTCACCTTCACTATGAAAAAGGAGACATCGGAGCTCTGTCATGGTGTCATAAACAGATTGAATTTCGATGAATAGACAAACATCATAAATACAAGAATTTAGAATCCAGAAAGAGTTTATCATATACTTAGGTGTGAAAGGAGGTGAACTGTTTTTGCTTAGGATGCAAGCCATAAACCTCTGAAGTCTGAATCATGTTACTATATTTGATGTTTTAAGGCAGGATTACTATATAATGTGCTCTAAAAGTTTGAATAGCCTAATACCACCCTCGTCTATGTACCTGTTCAGTGTTCTCAATATGTATTGCCCACATGACCTTGTGAGAAGACCGACCAGTTAATTATGTTGTGGCATCTGAAAATCACTCATAATACTTCAGTTAAAAATCACTTAATTCGCATACTGCTGATTGAATCGTATGATTGCTTTCTGAAGTTTCCTTATGCTAGAGAACTTTTTGGACCATGTTGATCAATCATATCCTGTTTGAAGCTTTATGATGATGACTTGTTAATTTAGGCGAGAAGTTTTCGGAAATCGTTGGAAGCCCTTATTACATGGCCCCAGAGGTGCTCAAGCGTAGCTATGGGCCAGAGATTGATATATGGAGTGCAGGAGTTATTCTGTACATTTTATTATGTGGTGTTCCTCCATTCTGGGCAGGTAATCCTTCCATTTTGCTGCTTTTCTTTCATGGTTCAAGTGAAACGTGGTCAATAAATAGAAGTAGCCATCTGCACACATTTTTTTAACTGCTCTGTATTGCAAGTTGTTTCATTAGTCCAAGTTAAATTTCTTTCTACTTAAAGTCAGTTCTGTAATGCACAGAGTCTGAACAAGGGGTTGCACAGGCTATTCTTCGCGGTCTAATTGATTTCAAACGTGAACCATGGCCTAGTGTTTCTGAAGGCGCCAAGAGTCTCGTACGTCAGATGCTAGAGCCAGATCCAAAACTTCGGCTTACAGCTACGCAAGTCCTTGGTATGTTTGTTCTTGAAGCTTAATTACATTATTTGCATCATGAAAACAAAGGTTTTTAATCACTTATGTGGAGAATCATGTGCAATATCGTTCTCTGCCAGAATTAATTGTATTGGACTGGGGTTGACAAGAAGTTCAACATATGCAACTCTTAATCATACGGGCTAGTCTTCGTTGTTCAGAACGAACTTGGGTTATTAAGTTTATTGATGGAAACTGCTTACAGAAGTACAGTTAGCATATAAACTATAAGTTCTGCTATCCTTGTGTTTACACATTTTACGAGGGAAAAAATAGGGGGGGATGGACGTATGTGCACGGTTACCATGACATGGGTCAAATATTATATTTCAGCATGTATTCGAATGCGCTTATTAGCAGAATAGCGTGTAACTAGAATAGTAGGTAATTGGCTCCATTACCATGGCCGACTTGAATAAGTTGTTCACAGTTGTCTGATACTAAGATTTTTATGCTAGTTCTGTGAGATATGACCGTATGATTATGAGAATTCCAATTTACATTTGTTTACTCTATGCTGTTTCTTGTATAATTTGCAGAACATCCTTGGCTCCAAAATGCTAAAAAGGCTCCGAATGTTCCTCTTGGCGATGTTGTCAAGTCAAGACTAAAACAGTTCTCATTAATGAATCGGTTCAAGAGAAAGGCCCTAAGGGTTGGTTATTCGACCAATTTCTCCTTTACGTGTCATATAAAATGATTATTAGCTCACCAAATTATATGTGATGTCTCTGGTTTTTAGGTTATTGCGGATTTCTTGTCCAATGATGAGGTCGAAGACATCCAGGATATGTTCAAAAAGATCGATACGGATGAAGATGGTATTATCACAACCGCAGAGTTAAAAACTGGACTACAAAAGTTGAATGCGCAGCTTGCAGACTCTGAAGCCCAGTTGCTTGTTGAAGCTGTAAGTCTAAATGCTTGCGTGATCTTCGTTTAGTTTTCATATACTATTAGAAGATCCAGTAGTAGTTTTCTTGGTTGTTGCAGCTATGTAGCAGTAAAATGGACCTTTTTCTCATGGTATTCATTATATCTAATGAGCTAGTTTCTGTTGGTTACAGGTAGATACAGATGGAAAAGGTACTGTGGATTATGGGGAGTTTGTTGCGGTTTCGCTCCACATTAAAAAGATGGCAAACGACGAGCATTTACACAAGGCTTTCTCCTACTTTGACAAAGACGGTAATGGCTTCATTGAGCCGAATGAGCTTCGGGATTCCTTGATGGAAGATGGAGATGAGGGTGTTTCAAATATTGCGAATGACATCTTCCAAGAAGTTGACATAGATAAGGTGAACACTGATTTTCAAAAAGCAATTTTGATCCGTCTACTTAAATATGGGCTGATTTGGGTTGTAGATTATCTCTAGCGGAGTAGCGGGTCAAATAGGTAAAATGGAAACATGTCAAACGGGTGATTGTCACCCGGATGTTAGTTTTTTTGCATACAAGTTCCAAATCGGCTTTATTTATAACTTTATTATTTTTACTACTGTAATAATATAGGTTTGTAATTATATCCAATTTCGCCAAGTGTTTTGGGTCAATCAGCCGACTAGTTTTGCCACATCTTTTATTTTGTTAACGTGTATCATGAAACTTTGAAACTGACATTATTATACTGAACGATGCAGGATGGTAAAATCAGCTACGATGAGTTTGTTGCTATGATGAAAACAGGAACCGATTGGAGAAAGGCTTCTCGACATTACTCCAGAGGACGATTCAATAGCTTGAGTGTAAAACTGATGAAAGATGGTTCTCTAAATATGGGAAATAGTGAGTAAGGTAAAGAAAGATTACTTGAACTTATTTGTAATTAATTTATGGGGTCGTTATGCTTGATTAGATGTGAATGCTCCCCTTTTGATTGTTGCCATACAATGACCATTATGGGGAGTTCAAAAATTGACCGAGCCCGTTTCTGTAGCATATGGTTACTACGTGAACAATTCTAGGCTTGTTCTTGAAAACTTTTGTGGGTTGTTACAGTGAATCCCTGTCGGTGATTCAATAGAAATAGTATTGTCATGTAGTGTTGTAAACTCGGATTATATTGTATTCGTAGGTGTTGGTTTGGTTGTATGTTCAGCAGCATGATCAATCCAGATGTCGAGTTTTGTGGTCAAATTTTAGAGGAATGACTCATTTGTCAGTAATTTGGTAATTTGGTATGCATCCCATATGTGTATATACACTTACTTTTTTTACTGAACTTTCGTCTTTTCAAGTATAGATCACTCAACTTATGAAACACGAACACGAACACGATATTTTAGTCGTTGAACTGATAAAAAGACAAGGCATTTTTGTTGCTTAACTTGCAAAAAATATGCGTTTTGGTCACTCATATGACGCTGAAATTGGAGACCTCGTTAGTGCCACGTCCCTGTTGCATCAATATTTATATTGGAGACCTCACTATAAAAGGAATTAAATGTATAGACAACCTTAACACTCACTTCTCGAGATTTCAAAATTCTTAGTCACTTATCCTATCACACCCTTTCTTTTCGTCTCTTAAAAAGTTTTGAAATATGAAATATTTCTATATCTTCATTTCTTAATTTGTTTCTTTCACAAAAAGGCACAAGAACACAGTGTAAGTGATACTCCGGTAACAAAATATTAAAATTATAGCGTTGGTTTGTTGTTTTTCAAATGATTCATCTAGAATGGTGCAAGAGCATTCCCAAAAAGGTCTGTGTTTTTATATGGCGGTTGTATCATGGGAGGTTTCCAGTCCGCACTATTCTTGATGACATTGGTATTGATCTTCATACTCTCTTGTGTCCTAGTTGTAATGACGTCATTGAAACTTTGAACCACTGTTTTGTTTTATGTCCAAAGGTCCAGTTAGTTTGGAAGCGGGTATTTGAATGGTGGGGCTTAGAAAATATTGATGTGTTCTCGGTACAGGATGTTCTTAATTTACCTGGTATTAATTCTTTTAACGGTATCAATAGAGAGAGATGGAAAGCTGTGATTTGGTCCACGTTATATGTTATATGGTGCAATAGGAACCAAATGATATTTAGAAGGAATGGTTCCATGATTCCGGATGTGTTTAAAGAAGTTCAGTTGCGATCTTTCGAATGGATTTCAGCTCGGTCGAAGAAGGATGAGGTGAAGCAGGAAGAGTGGTTCGGTGGTCCGATCGATCGTGTTTAATTAGCTGCTGAAGTTGTTCTGTTTTATGTAATTCTTGTTGTTTCTTTCGTCGGGTTCGCTCATAATTGAGTTAGCCTTGTCGGTTCTCTTTTGGTTGTGTTTGCATGCTCATGAGATTGCCCACTGTTTGTGGTGGATGTCTCAGCCCTTGTATCTATATCTTGTAGAAAGGGGCATGCGTTTTTTATGTAACA
>LBNU01032368.1:16957-28370 GCA_014162995.1 Artemisia annua | reverse complement strand
CCTTGGTGCGATAATTTGGAAAGAATTTTGACAGCAACTTGTGTATCCTGAATATGCCCATGATATACTGTTCCAAATCCTCCTTCCCCAAGAACAACTTTGAAGTTTTCGGTAATGCTTTGTACCTCTGAGTATGTGTACTGCTGTTTTCTCATTTCCAGCGCTGTGCCTGCTTTTGTTTTGCCTGCATGCATTCTTTCATTTATTGATCCTTCATTACTAAGACTAGTCTATTTTGTTTCTTCTGAATGTGCAGTTTTATTATAAATGATTTTTCTCACAAGATTATCGAATTAAAAAGCAGTTTTCTCATACCGCGTGATTTTGTATTTTTAAAAATCCACATGGCGGTGAGCGCAGTCAATATCACGAAGAAAGAAACAACTGTTGCTATTACTGGAACAATAAGTTTGTTACTCTTCTTCTTTGCACCCATACCGTCATCATCGTAACTGCGTATAGGGATCAAATGTTAAATACATAAGCCGTTTTTAGTAACAAAACTTGAGTCACGGTTCTAAAAATTGGCAGCAAACCTCAATGACAATGATCCCTTGTTTGACTTTTCTAGGAGCTCTACTGGAAGTGGACCAGTGAAATGGTTTCCTTTTAAATTGCTATAACAAACAGTAGGTAAGTAACTCTGTGCCATGTAACTAAAATTTTGATGATAGCTCAAGGGGAAGGTAACTTACAGGACCTTGAGGTATGTCAGTGCAGCAAGAAACTTAGGAACTTTTCCTGTTAAGTTGTTGTTGGACAAATCCCTGAAAAAAGGAATCAAGAAAATAGGAAATAAACTTGCGGACACTTTTTAAACTTTACCTTTATTTATATCCCTTCCATTATATATTCACTTACAAGGTATTTATCATTGTGAGATTAGCTAATCCAAGATTTATTTCTCCATTCAATCCACTGGCAGATAGGTTCCTGATTTAAAATTATTTTGTAAACTGTGAATAAGTTATTGCCATCAGAAAAGAAAATTATAACTTGAAAAATGGAGGGGGCGTCGTAAAGTTGTATCATTACAAGAAAATGATCCTAGGAGACTCGGTATCATTGTAGCTGCATCTGACACCTTCCCAGGCAAATTCCTGTGGAGCACATGGATCTCCTTGCCAGTGTCTTGTTACTCTGTAAGTTGACTTTATGCTCCACATTGCAGCAGCTATTATCCATTAATAATACAAGTATACAACAGAAAGGCTTTAAAACACGTTAAACAGTTTTAATATTCATCATTAGTATCTAAACCTCTTTGCTATAAATCAAAGCCAGAATTTACACTTACCATCTCGATCATCTGTTTGTCTTTGTGGCATCTGCTTTAAAGTATAAAGCTCAAGAGCATTAATGATGGGAGGAAGTGTTGAATTTTCAGTTCTAGTTATTCTGAGTGTATAATTTGGTGTTACCGTGTCAATTCGTATTTCACCTAATAAGAATGTGCTATGGTATGACGGAGTGATAGGTCCCAAGTTGTCCCCATTCAAGTAAACCTGGAACTCTCTGGTCTGGTTACTTTCCAGGTTTTCAATTTCAGCAAAGTACATGTACATGCAAAAACTATCTGTGGCATTAACAGGATACCACGATAGTTCGAGTGAATGGGACGGATATATTGGTGTAATGGCACTAGCCATGACCTCTGATGGTGGTGCGTTTGTGACGTGAGGATCGGAAAAAATTTCATCGGGAGTGTTTAAACAAGTAGTATCAGGCATATCCATAGGATACCATAGTCGATCATACTTGTCGGTATTGTACCTGAATTGAGAATTGAAGTTAGTTCGTATGTTTTTGTAGAAATAACAATCTAAGTTTTTTAAAGAAGGTCTAAGGTTAGATATGAAAAATATTTTAGGCTGACCTGATTGTTGCAAATTGGTTGGAAAAAGACATGCGTTCAAAAAGATGTAATGATCCCAAAGTAGTTTCTTCATACATGGAATTTCCCAGAAGCCGTATTTCTATCGCTGATATGAATGGCGTCCCACGACCTGTATTTACAAGACAAACATGTATGTAGTCCGATGAAGAGACATGTATAATCTCTATGCCATCTGGTTCATTAAGTGCCTTAATTTTCATGGTAGCCCAATAATCAGGTCCAAGATACACATCGAATTCTGGAGGTCTGGCTTTGGAGTTGTAGTTCCCGTACATAAATAATGCCCTTATCAGATACCTTTGACCCAATCCTTGTTTTGGTATTAGGGTGTAGCAATTTCTGGTGTTTTCAGGAAAACTTGTTAGGGTGGTAAGCTGTGTAATATCTTCAAATGTGTTGTATACGAGTGATATGTTATGGATTTCACCACTGTCTATAAAGTCGGAATCTGATACGTAGTTTATACCGGTTGACTTATCAGTGTAGGTTGAGCCTTTGACAATCCCACAGTCTATGCTTATGAATCCTGCAATGGGAAGGGTACATGCGGTCAATCAAGATATTCAATAGAGATATTAGAAGAAGATTTTAAAACGGGGGTTGTAAGTAGAAGAATTTGGCAAAATAAAAAGCTGTGGACGTTATCAATGTCACTATCCTAAAGGAATCTTAGCCCCCACTGTCAAAATGATGGTGGGTTTTCTCTCCCAAGACAAACCCCAAATTAAGATTTCGAGCAACATACATGAGATCCTCCATGAACATCATTATCAGTATGTTTGGAAGATAACAGATGGATATAAGTGTGAAGGATGATGCAAATCATGACCCATAGAGCGCTTATTATAGTTGCACAAATTTTTTAGCGAGTTTCAACAGATAATACTCCTCAAAAGCTGATGATCCCGCTAAAGCTGTTCATGCAGTACAACGCTACTATGACTGGATTTTTACGATACACTAAGGCTTCACTGTTACACGATGCAAATAGAAAAAGTGTAGTGATAACCAGGCTCAGTGTAACGTTACACTCCAATGTTGTAGTGTTATGCTGGTAGTGTAGAAACTTTTAAACAAAAATTAAGGGATTTATCTTTAAATAGACGCTTACATGTGCTACATACTAGCTGAAAAAGAAGTACTTAAAATGTAATTAAAAAAAACTGGATTGTATGTGGACCTAGAAACACGTATATATTCTGCCTATAAGGGACAATTCCAAACATATTAAGACCGGATATGCATAAGATAAGTTTCTCATAAGTACCTGATTGATCATCCTGGCAAAGGACCAATATCGACGTGAATAATAAGCCAAGAACTAAAACTGGAAAAAAATCTTGGAATACCTTCATTTCTCTACTAGCTCTCATTCTTTTCAACTCTCTAAACATGATATCATCTTATACATACTTTAAAAGATCTTTACTTTCTTTGTTTAGTGTTCTAGTATTATTTATTAGCACGTATTTTTGTTGTTGTATGGTGGGTGTTTAATAACTAACAAAATCATTTAAACTTTTTTGAAGCTTATTTTGTATACACTATAGGTCCAAAGTCACCAATAGGTTTGAGCCGGAGACTGAGTATGCTGCCAGAACATGAATTCAGCCAGGTTAGTTTTACATCTTTTACTCATTTTTATTGAATTACTATGCGACGGATGCAATTTGCACACTGTTTTGTGGATACTATTGCATTTGCACTTGGCTTTATGCCTCTACTCATGTGACAATTATCAAAGCTAGATCATATTTTTGCTTCTATATTAGTAATTTTGTAATAGAGTAGTGATTGGGAGACCTAATTTTAGGCCTAATTTTATGCCTAAAATTGCATGTCAATAATTCATTAGTTGTAACAATAGTGCCCACCGCTTCACAATTCAATGAGATAATTCCACATATTTTAGGCGCACAATTAGGCACAAGTTTTAGGTCTCTCAGTCATTTTCCTTTGTGATATTCAGTCAAAATGTAATGGTTCATTTTGGCAAATGTTAATGAACGAAGAGTTGCATGCATGCATCATTCTATCAGTTTCTCCTTAGCTCATCACCTACACGCTTCAAATAGTACTATAGTAGTGTAAGTGAAAACTGACAATGATATTGGGCGGTTATCCTCATTCACCATTGTCCCGCGAGTGTATTTGACTGCATAATTCATGGCTTAAAATTAAATCTGTAATTCAGTCTTATGAAAATGGGTTGACTAACTTGTTAGGGAATTTTGATAGTGCCGGGCCATAACTAATCAAGTTTATCCTTAATTGATTTATATTATTATGTTGAACCCATCTCCCTTCATGTTGTACTAATAAATATGGCCTGTGACTTTAAAATATAGTATTCCTTAATTCTCAATCCTTGTACTTTTATGTTTTTATGTACCCTTAAGTCCGTAACTTCCATTTTATCTATACTATTGTGTTTGTACACGATTTAATGTGATCACGATTTCATATATTATTTATAAATCTCCTTGGTTTGTTATTTGGAAAAATGGTTATGGAATCAGAATGGAGGAAATGTCCCTGATCATCAGTACGTGTTGACTTTTATATGGTTGTGAAAACTCCTATTTACTATTCATGTATATTGTTTTGGCTTTTAGTTTGCACCAAAGATTGGAAATAGTCCCTTCTGGAAATTTACAATCATTTAGGTTATCAACTTCGTGGTTAACATGCATCAATATTCTAGATTTCTTAGTATAATACAAGAGTTTAATAAAACCACTAGGCTAACAAAAATAATACACTTGGTAGGGCTTTTAACTTGGTATGCCAGTTGACAAAAATGCTTTACTTGGTGTCCTTTCATTTAACTATTAAAGTCGAACACAATTTATTACAAGCACGACCCAAGGCTATGCTTATGACCGTCTTGGTAACTACTATACCTGCAATACCCACAAACTTGAACGTGTACAAAATATAACTATAAACTATGAAGATCTGATGTGTGATACTAAAACTATCATAAGATCCTGTTACATGTGGTAAGAAATAAAGAGTTAAGATGAAGGAGAATAGATGTTTTTAGCAATTATCATTGACCTTACCACTCATATGAAACGCTTCCTAAAATATCCGGTTTACAGGTATTGACCAGAGATAATATGTTAAATTAGACAATTCGACACATCGTTATATTATCTCTGTGGATGTATAGCATCAGGTTCATGATTCCCAAAATTATGCTTCTGACATATTAGTCTTCACTCTTCACCAATCACCAAGATCGGTAGAATTTACGCTTCTGACAGGTTTCATATACCTTTTACATGTGTTTAAATTGTTTACCAGTATATTTTTTAGTGCTTTTACATGATTTTATACAACAATTATTGTTTTTTTTTTTGTGCACAAGGTGAATATATTTTATTAAAATCAGAAAGATTCTTACAATACACTTCCATACTACTGGTTTGATCATCAACCAGAGAGATACAAGAAAGAAACTATGCTATGCTGTTCAATCCAATATTAGTTCTATCCGATATCAGCTATCAAAACCTCTCTCAGACACTACAGAAAACTTGTGTGCCAAAAAGCCAAGCTGCATTCTAACTTGAACCATGCCAGCCTTGTCTTTAAATTCACCTTTAGATGCACCTACCATCTAGCTACATTTCCACAACACTGCCCCATCTATCCATTCAACCAGCATCCACAATAGAAAGGCAAGGAAAGTGTGTGGCTTCACTAGGAACCCATACCCATCCATGGAGGGGCTCTGCCAAATCAGTCTACATTTCCTTCTCTAGAAAGGCTTCAACTGATTGGGAACACACACCCCCCATGATGACCGACCTATACCTCCTGTGATGGCATATTGAGTGGACCAAGAAGGATCATCTTTCATTCCTCTCTATTCCACCCATCATACACCATCCTCCAAAGCCATTTACCCTTCACACAGTAAGATCCTACTTTATGGTACATCCCATCTGACCAGACCTCCTATTTTTAGCCAAACAAGATTGTCCAACTTCCTCCCAAGGCCAAGTTGAAACAATCAAGAGGTTAGAATAGGTACAGTCATGCAAATGGGACTCCAAGGTACAAGGTGTCTTCACTGTGTAATGACTTGTAAACAATAACCTCAGCAGTATTGAGTAAAAGCTAAAGTTATCCAAGTACCCAAACACCCCTTAAAACAGCAGGGGAGAAACAAGTAACCATAGATTCCAAGCACAGACCAACTGTATTCACCCATCAAGTACCCAATCCTCTTTATACTCTATCTTTCATTCATTACCACTTCCCATTCTTTGCAGACTTCCATCACATTAGTAGTCATTTTCACAGATAGGCTAGACAGTTTGAGTCTCATGTGATTGATGATATTCATAGTCAAATCTTTGCTGTCAATCTTCTCATTAGTGAATAGCCTCTTGTTCCTCTCATTCCATATGAAATACACACATGCTGCTAATAGAATCCTGCTCAAGATACTTCTGATAGATCTATTGTGTCTTGTATTAGTCATTCTATTCACAATATCATCCCAACAATCTGGTAGAGAACTCTGTGCAGCTTTGCCTTTCAATGCAGTCCATATCTTTTTGGAATAATGGCAATTAAAGAACAGGTGATTGAGAGAGTCTAGACAGTTACCACACAAGGTACATGACATTACCTTGTCGGGATACCACTTCTGCAATCTTTCCTGTGTAGAGAGCCTGCCTTGAATTGCCATCCAAACTATAAAGGAGTGTTTGGGTGTACAGTTTGAGAACCACACAAGATCATACCCTTTCACTTTTTCTCCATGTTGTCTTAGATCTTTCCATGCTCTGTTAGTAGAGTAGTTAACACAACTACCATCATTTGTGCTCCACATAAATTTGTCACTTGAGTTTGCACACAATGTAGGAGTATGAATAGTTGATAAAATTGGAAATTCAAGATTCCAATTCTCAGGCCAAGACCATTGTTCATTGTTAATCATGTCTTTGACTTTCAATCTTTGACTCAACCCAGCTTGGTCAACTGCCTCCATAGGAATGATTTCACTTAAAGGATCAGGGCCCCACCATCTATCATGCCACAGAAAGATACTTTCCCCATTGCCCACATGACACTTGATATGACTTCTAATTTTATCTCTGAGGTTTAGAATCTGTTTCCAGCTACGACTAGAGTTTTGTTCTCCTTTGATTACCCAGATACTCTCTCCTTTAAGCTTTGATTGATGAACCCATTTTACCCAAATTGAATCTTTACTACTCACAACATTCCACAGGTGTTTGGCCATTAATATCTCATTTCATTGCTCAAGATCTTTAATACCTAACCCCCCTTCACTTTTAGGTTTGCATATTTGTTTCCAAGCAACTTTAGCTTTCCCTTTAGATAACTCACCTTGACACCATAGAAAGCCTTTTAAGAGTGTATCAATATCCTTAATTACTGCCTTGGGAAGAATGAAAACCGAAGCCCAATACACTTGCATTGATGACAATATAGATGCAATCAACTGCAATCTTCCCGCATAAGACAAAAGTTTATTTTTCCAGTTACTAACCTTAGCCTTCACCTTATCAATTAGGCATTTGCAATCAGTGAAGCTGAGCTGTTTTGTAACCAAAGGTACTCCTAGGTATGTAACTGGCAGGTTTCCAATTTTGAACGGAAGAGTTGCTAGAATAGTCTGCTTGACATTATCCTGGACATCACCAAAGAAAACTGTGCTCTTGCTTATATTAGGCTTTAAACCAGATATATTGCTGAACTTTTCCAATGCATTCTTCACCACTTTAACAGAATTAAGGTCTCCATGACACAGTACCAATAAATCATCAGCAAAACACAAATGAGATATTTTGAGATCCTTGCAGCCCCAATGATATTTGAATCTGCCATCATCCTCAATCTGTTTATGAAGCATTAAAGTAAAGACTTCCATCACAAGGGTAAAAATGTAAGGTGACATTGGGTCTCCTTGCCTTAAACCTCTACCAGCTTTGAAGTATCCATATCTCTCATTGTTGACATTGATTGTGAAAGTAGCTCCTCTAACACAAACCATAATCCACTGAATCATCTTTTCAAGAAACTTAAACATGTTCAGGATTCTTTCCAAAAATTCCCAATTCACAGTATCATAGGCTTTTTGTATATCAATCTTCAATGCTACTCTTCTTGCACCATTCTTCCAATTGTATCCTCTAAGTAACTCTTGTGTCAGAATGTTGTCAGTGATTTGTCTCCCTGGGATGAATGCAATTTGGTTTTGACTTACAAGTTTACACAGAGTCTCTTTCAATCTGTTGGTCAGGATTTTACTAATGATTTTGTATAAGACATTGTAACATGCAATGAGTCTGTAATCAGAAACCTTTTGAGGAGTTTTGCTTTTTGGGACCAATGTGATAAGAGTAGCATTCACTTCTCCAAGCAACTTACCACTTCTAAAAAATTCCTTTATAGCATCACACACATCTCTTCCAAAAATGCTCCAGGCCTTCTTATAAAATTTTGCAGTGTATCCGTATGGACCAGGGGCTTTGTTAAAATGGTACATTCTTATTTGTAACAAACTGAACGGTGAAAATCATCAAGTATTATTAACCAACTTTGAGGGATTCAATTCAGTCACTCTAACTTTATTTTGATTATAAAAACCACTCAAAGTTTTAATAGTGTTCTATTGTTGTGTAACTTTTATGTTAGAGTGACTTGATAGAACATTTCTCAAACTTGGTTATTATTTCATGATTAATTTTTTGTTCAGAATTGCATAAATTGGTTGTACATAAAGTTATTTGGGAGTAGTTAAATTCAGGGGTAGGCTGGGTGTTTATTACTAAAGTACAACATCAATGCACATATGGATACTTTGAACATAGTCATTTCACAAGAATGAAACAAATTTAAAATTTGGATGACCTTTGTAGTTGATATAAAGTTTGAGTGACCAAATTAAAACACACATGTTTGTAATATTGTGTGGGAGTTTTAGCCCACGACTAAGGCCCATATGACGAAAATAGGCACAAAACGTGGAAGCTCAAGAAACCTGATGCCTAGTAAACACATCAACATTTGTCAATCCCTACCGTTACTGAACGGTGCCACATGTAATCACACAATTGAGCCAGAGGTAATGCGTCTGGCAAATCACTGATCATTCATCACACGAAGATTCCCTCTGATCTAGAGCTAGCCAATGATACACAACCACGTGTCATTCTTGTCTCTTCCATTGGACGACCTCCATGTTGGTTTCACTCAACTTAGACCACCTCCAACGAGTCTCACACAACCCTAAATGCATCACTATAAAAACACATGCATTTCCAAGAGAAGGACCAAGTTCATCTCCTCTTTTACACGCACAAAACCCTAATTGTATGTGAGTGTTACCCCAACTCTAGATAATCATTCTTATCTTTGGGGTTCTTATGAAACAAGGGAAACCGAGCATATGATTATCTTCATCTCACACATTTAACTTACACTAATCCTTACTTTACGTACCATTCGTAAACATAGTGCCATCCGTGATACCATGACGTAGAACAAAGCTATCAGTTTCTACTTTTGCTAACACCAGAAAACTTATAATCTCAAATTTTATAACAAATAAAAACCGTGTTTAAAAAGCATGACGAGTGAACAAAACCTACCACCTCAGTCGTCTAATGTATATAGCCCCATCAACATGACGGATATCACTCACATGGATGAAGGTCGTACACCTTGTCCCAAAATGCCCATTAAATCATTTAACAGCGATGAACAATGGAAGTCAAAGCACCTATCTTAAAATCTTTGATCACTTTACTAATGTCGGTATAAAGTTTGTTCATACCTGAAAGTGACGTTGTAGTAGCTACGTGGAAGAAACAAGTTACTTCAATTAAAAACTTATTAACCGTAACTTTACGTAACATGTTTTTATATTTTGTGATTATCAAAACGTAAGAAGACCGAATAATGCGAATAACGTTTTTGACAATATTTTTATTAACAATCTCCCCCTTTTTGATGATTACAAAATATAAACTCATTTTAGGTAAAATTATGTGTTGATAAATTTTAATGAGTTTCCCGTTACTTCTCCCCCTTTTTGTAGAATCAAAAAGGCTTCGTCGATGTGAAGAGAGGAAAGAATTCGACGGAATACAAGCATCCTCTTTATGTAGAATCAAGAGGGCATCGTCGATGTGTAGAGAGAAAAGAGATCGACGGAATACAAGCTCCCCCTAGCTTAGTGCTCCCCCTAGTTGAGGGAACCGGAGAATCGAGCTATGGTGATGTGCTACAAAAACAAGTTAGGCTGTGTCAGTTTTTTTTATATGCATCAGTTAGTGTTTCATTAGTTTTATGGCCATGGTACTTTATATTTGATCCTAGGGGTGGAAACGAGCCGAGCCGCTCGTGAAAAGCTCGGGATCGGATCGGTAAAAAGCTCGAACGAGCCGAGCCTAAACGAGCTCGAGCCTAAGTTTGGGCTCATTTAATAATCGAGCTCGAGCCCGAGCTCTATACAAAAAGCTCGAATAGGCTCGCGAGCCTAAACGAGCCCTTGAAATATATACGTATATATATTGTCTATACGTATAAACGAGCTTAAAAGTAGTAAACGAGTTCGAGCCTTATGTAATTAACGAGCCGAGCTCTATTTGAACTTTGTTTTCTTTAACACATCATATAAATTAGTCGAGCTCGAGCTCGAGCTCGAGCTTTTGAAAATTTTCACGAGCCGAGCTCGAGCTCAAAATATAAGGCTCGAAACGAGCTCGAGCCCGAACTCGAGCTTTATATATATAAACGAGCCGAGCTCGAGCTCTGGCGAGCTCGGGCTCGGCTCGGCTCGTTTCCACCCCTATTTGATCCTTATAATTAAGCGTATCAATTTGCAATATAACATGAATCTAGTGTAACAAGGATGTTTTTTTTTCTTTCTTTTTTTCTAATGTATCATTCTAATATAATGCATCACCATATTATGATGGGCTTTTTATTTGAAAGCATGTGCAGCATGTATAACATGAATTGTGTTAATTGTTTATATGCATGTCTTCAATGACAGCTTGAAGGTGCACAAAGAGAAAAAGAACTCCCAAATATTATTTTATATTAAAAATGGTGTTAAAAAGTCAAATAAAGCAAAGCGTGGTGGCGCGTGTGTTTGTTTAAATCGTGGCCATAATAACTGCAAAATCAGTTTTTTTAATATTGATACTAATTGCCATTAATGTTAATTGGTACATGCCCTTATTTTTATATTTTATTACAATTAAGCCACTCATCTCAATAAATATGATTTTGATACATCAAGTTTGATCCAATGGTCCACAATGGTTCCTATTGTTCTTATCTTAAGCTTGGTCACCATAATAACGCCTCCCTATATATATATGTCAATATATATATATACTATAGGTTATATAAGATGACTACTATATTTCTATATTAAGCTCTATATATATATATATATAAATATATATATATATAGTATACTATATATATATATATATACATGTATGTGTTTATTTTTAT
>LBNU01032368.1:0-12494 GCA_014162995.1 Artemisia annua | reverse complement strand
CCTCGCCCGTTTTTTATTCCACCTCAGTCAAACAACAGTCAAACCGAACCCCTCTCTTCCCCTGCTCCCTGCTAATACCCACCATGTCAAACCACCATCTCCACGCCACCTCCTGCCACACTCCACTCTCCTCAAAAGCCCCCTCATCTCCTGCTCCAAGAAGCCCTCACGGGTATCCACTCTTAGCTGGCAATCCACAACCTATTTTGGGTTCCAATTTGGATGCAAGGGCTGAGATGATTCTAAGTTAATCTAACGATTGGGATTTGCTCACAAAAGCACAAGGATGATTTGTCTCACAGAAGAAACACAAGAAGAGAAGAAACCCTAGTTCAAAAGTAGTATAAATAGATTAAGTTGTTGTAAGCCAATGGCAGTCAAGTAGTAGGTTTTAGTTTAGATCTTTAGTCTACTTAGTTTTTTTAAAGTTTTATGTACTCTTTACTTTTAAAATCAATGCAATTGAGTTTTTTTTCCTAGATGTTCATTGTAGTATGCCCTTTTTTTTGAAACTGCTTATGCTTTTTATTTGTTATCCACTGCTTATTATCACTTGTCATTTACTTGTTATGTTTTACATTAGCTCATTACACGCCCATCTTACTGTAATTGGGATTGAAAATTGCTTTTGTAGTTGAAACCTCAAACACCCAATATATAGAGTGTTTGGCACCAGGAGTTCTTAGCACTTAAAACTGTTTTGTCCACTCTTTTCGATTTGAACTAGCTTTAGTTCGTAGTTAGTAACCATTTTCATGTAAAATTTGTTAGTTCTAAGTAGTTTCAAAAGATTTGTAGCTAGTTCCTAAAAATTTTAGGTTCAACTGATCTTTTTTTAGTAGGCATCTTAGATCTTTGGTTTAGGCACTTTAGTTGTTATACATGATTTATTTTAGGTCACAATAGGATATAACACATCTCACAACCTGGTAGTTTACTATTTTCAGTCAAATTCACACTTTCACCCACTTTTTCCACCTTTTGACCCATTTGCATCAGTTAAGCAAAGTCCAACAGCCCATTTTTTTATTCCAATTTTAGCTAGATTTTAATTTGATTTAGGTTCTAAAATTAGTTGTGCAAGTTATTCGTAGTTCATATTTTGCATGCTTGTGCTTATCTTGGAATTTAATGGCTTTTTGGTAGCTTATTTCTACCCATTTTGTACCACTGGTTCAGCAGCCTGCTGTCCCAAACAGTCTCAAACTTGCATTTTTAACCCGTTCATTCCTTGTCCATATGACCTAAAAATTGGCTTGAGACATCTTTGCCAGCTTGTTAGCATGAGTATATCTTTAGATTATTTTTAGAAATTTCCTTAGATAGCTTTTCATGGCCCTAAACTAGCCCCCTCTAGGCTGTTTTTCCCTTTGCAGTGGTTTTAAGATTAGATAGATATAGTGCTTTTTAGGCTTAGGCACTGCTTATTTTCCATTCCCTTAGTGCTTATTAGGATTTCCATGGTATTCTTTTAGCTTTTCCCTCCCCCTAGTGTAGCTTATATATAGCCTTATGTTAGCTTTTTAGAACCTTTAATCCCTTTTTCTAGCTTAAGACCCCAACTGCTTATTAACCTTCGTTTTTGCTGTGCTTATCATCAGTTTTCAGAAAAAGTTTTAGTTAACAAAATTGCTTATTGTTATGTGTTTTATTGGTTTGTAAAAGAAAAAACTGAAAAAAAAAAATAATTGCAAAAAAAGTGCATGAGGCGGGATTCGAACCCTGGACCTCTTGCACTCACAGACACACCACACCACACAATACACAATACCACCCGCCCTTGGGACTTTTTCAGTATTAACTTGCAAAATCAATTCTTTATATTGGCTTTAACTTGTTTTGTGCTTATTAGCTTAAATATGCTTATTCTAGCTTATCCGTAGTACTTTTTTAAAACTTGTTATTTTTCTTAGATTAGTTTCACTTAATTTAATTTCCAAAAAAAAAGGTTTCAGAATTATTACCTTTGTAGTTTAATTGTTAGAATTTAATTAGTGATAAATAGTTTTTAAATCATGTTAATTAGATTTTTAATTTAATTTTTAATTCTCTTTTTTCTAAAATTTTGTTTTGTCATTTAGTACGTAGGAAAATTAGTTGTATGCCCATAGGACTAGTGTAGCATTTAAGTTACTTTTTATTTTGCGCGCTCGCGTTTTTATTAAATTAACTTTTGCGTTTTTAGTTTAACTTGCGTTTTAAGGTTCCCTAATTCCCTATCATGTTTCCCGTAGTCTTTTAGGTAGTTTTTAAGTTTTATTTAGCATTCCTTGCTTGTATTCATGTTTTAGTTGCGTTTATTTAATTTCTCGTTCGTTACTTGTAATTTACCGTAATTCCACAATTCCAAATAACTCTCACAACCAAACATACAAGCATTTTAATCTCATTCCTTTCACGAAGCTTTCCATTCACACCTCATTGGGGTACGACCCGGGGAATCACTTCCCAGTCTCACAAATATCACATTGCACGAGTTTACGAGGTAATCTTTTTCCTAAAAGGTTTACTTGTATTTCTCCACGTCTTGTTGTCACTCACGATAACATTGACCTCACTTTGTTGGTATTTTTGATAAATTGTTTTTGCACACACTAAAACACAATGAATCAATGACACAAACATATAATTGGTGCTGAATTGTCTACTGATCTTGAAAAGTATGTTGCAAGTGTTACTAAAGCAACTATTAATGATGCGTATATCAAGAAGAATGCTGACCATATACGTGAATGTGGTGTAAATTGGCATGCAGCATTATCAGCTAAAATAATTTTGGCCGGACGGATTATAGTGAAGTCCATAGAGCAGCATGGGAAGTTTGGACAATTGTCCACTATCATAAATTTGGTGCATATCATTTTCAGATTAAGCTGGTCAACAAAGAGAATGGAATAGTGAAACATTTGCGTATTGGGATGGTGAATGTGGGCATTTTGACGATGGGAATGCTTATGGTGATGTTGAGGACTCTACCACACTTGTCTCTCAGCTAAGTCAGGTTTGTTCGAAAATTTATTTAAATCACTGAACTAAATTTATCAAATTTATCAACATTACTAGGCTTTGAATATGGGGTCAACTACATAGGATGAGCATATAATAAAGTAGTTGATGCTTTATCCAGGGTCACTCTTGGCCTCGTGGGATTATTTGCCATATTTTCTGACTTAAGCACCACCTTCAAGATGAGTGGGATGTAGATGACATACTCAATACTATCTTTAACAGTTGGAAGAAATTGAAGCATAACATCCATATTTACTTGGCAAAATGATAGGATTAGGGAGAATAATAAGCTGGTAAATGGTAACTTAAGTAATATGGAGTATATTTCAATGTGGATGCATTATTCATAACATCCAGATTTGCTTGGCAAAATGATAGGATTAGGGAGAATAATAAGCTGGTAAATGGTAACTTAAGTAATATGGAGTATATTTCAATGTGGATGCATTATTCATAACATCCAGATTTGCTTGGCAAAATGATAGGATTAGGGAGAATAATAAGCTGGTAAATGGTAACTTAAGTAATATGGAGTATATTTCAATGTGGATGCATTATTCATAACATCCAGATTTGCTTGGCAAAATGATATAATTAGGGAGAATAATAAGCTGGTAAATGGTAACTTAAGTAATACGGAGTATATTTCAATGTGGATGCATTATTCATTTCTGGGAGGACATTATGGAGTGGCAATCACTTAATTATATTGTATGTCATAGGACGATGAACTGACAATATTGGATGTTCGAAAATTCAAGCCCATTCATAAAACGCAAATTCAATTACGATGTAACATTGCATTAAGCAAGTACCGTTCTTATATGATCATTTTTAGTAATATTAATTGTGTTATAAGTTGGCTGACTAGAGTGATAATAGTTAACAATTTCAATTATATTAACTTTGTATGATAATGAAGGCCCACATTTAGTATATGCTCCGTTTGCTCAATATGTTACTTGGTTTTTTTACTTTATGATACGTTTCTTTTATTCTTCATACTATTTCAGTATTGAATCCGTCTCGTGTATGAAAACAAAGTGGCTTGGTAATGGAACCATACGAGTTAAATATTAATCAGCTCACCAGGAAGTTTATCTCCCGTTTGTTTATGCCATACATTTAGCAAAATTGTGATCATTGCATATTAAAAGGTAGCAACTCACGAACACACTTGCTCTTAGGTGTAGCGGACTCATGCACTATATGTCTACATGCTTCAGCTTGGTTCCAAAAGCTATTAATAGGAAGTTATTAACAGAACAAAATCTAATCAAAAGTTGCCTCTTATAAGTCATGTCTTTATCTCATGCATGTTTATGCTTCTTTGTAATTGTAATTATAATTATAATTTTAATTGTTGCTACTCTACCACATGATATGGAGGTCACTAAACTTAAGTTGGCGGGTTAAATAGGTCACGTCATACATGTTTAGTGACTATTAGTTACCAAAAATGCTTATTTATCAATCATGTTTAGCAACCTGATATTTTAATATATTTAGTTGATTTCTTCTCTGATTGGCCGTTACTAATTTGTATTAGAATTCAAACTGTAGTTATTCAAATTAGGTTATGAGTGTTAGAGACCAAGTTCCACCACCTCTCTTTGGTAACTGGCGATGTGCTACAAATAAGTGCAATGGGTCCTACGGATACTAACCCATGGGAGCTTTATGCCAGCTATAAGAGCTGCATATTGGCTTTTTTGGTGGCGTTGCAACACAAGACAACAACTCTAACGGAAACTAAAGTACTAAACATGTAACGCTTCTATCCTGGTACTGGTGCGGCTCATGAGGTAACCAAATTTAATTCTCACTTAGATTTTTAAACCATAATCATGTGGATGCATCTGAATTTGAAAATGGGATTCATTTTGCTTATGTTGATGATGCACAAGGATAGGAGTGATTGGAAAAAGTGTCTTAGACGGTTGGTTTTCTTAACTAATCTAGAGAATCATACTTGCTTTTACTCACACTTCAAACAATTTCATTTGATTTCCTTTATATATGATTCGCTTTTTTAAGTTATTAATGTGTCTATAACCATAGGTTTCGTGGGTAAATGACTAGTATCTTTTACACGATGGCACCAAGTTTTATGTTCGCATGTATTTCATTATGATCTAGATCGACCCATTAGTAAAAAAGATGGTTAATAGTGTTTGTTGGTTGCCCAATCCGAATAGGCCCTTTAGTAAACTTACCCATTTCAGCCCAAACCCGCGTAGATTCATTAAAATTCTTTGTAACTTCTTTTCTTTTCTTGGCAAAACTTGATTTGTACGTTATTTTAGTAATTGATACTGATAATTGAGATCGTACGTTATTTCACTTCTTGATGCATGATAAAGTACATGGTAGAAGTTATTAACCTTATATTTTTCATTTATCACATTCATTGATTTGAAGAATATTATATTATTGATATGAACCTGGTTACACCTTGGGTATAAAAGATGTTAAACTATCACAACACATTTAGCAAACTCTTATTACATGAGGTTAATAATTTAAAACACATGTTTTTACATGTCACATACTTAATCTATCATAGTTATAGGAGTACTTATGATGCATGTGATAACGCTCAAAATTAACATGTTTTAGTCGCGTTATTGTGGATTTTATGGTCACTTTTATGAACTTATGGTACTTAATTGAGCATAATTCGTGTTTTAGGTTCATGGAAGCTCAAAGTAAGGAAAATGCAGAAAAAGACGTAAAAACGATCAATAAACGAAGATTTATGCATGTAATTTTTCGAGTTGTATGTTACTATTTAATAACTAACTTTTTTGAATTTCGAGTGTATAATACGTGATTCAATACGCAAAATAATCAGAATTCAAAAAGTTAGTTATTAAATAGTCTGATCCTAACGATGGTACATACAAGTCAAAAAAGTGACAAGTAAAATACATTTTCAGACAATAAGCCCTATCTAATTGGTTTAATAATAAATAACTTTTTGAATTTTGATTATTCTGTGTATTCGAGTTATTAAATATATATCTAGTTATAATATAATACTCGTGCACACGCAAGGGTTTAAATAAATATTTCATTATCTATACTACATATTTGCTTAAAACTTAAAAACTTATAAAAGGCGGTTACAATCTATTAAATACTTAAATACTTACAAATAATTAGACACTTTTTATAATTGTATATGTCGCCTACTTTTATTTTTCTATTAAATACCCCAAACTTTTTAATTTCGACCTTTGTGCGCATTTTGTTCATGTAAAATGACCATTCTACCCTTATATTTTCTAACCAACATACTGACAGCGAAGGCTAAAATAGTCATTTTACATGAAAAAAAATACACACAAAAGTCAAAATTAACGCTACTATACATTGGATCATTACCTGCAGCTAGTAACAAATGTGAATGTGATGACGTAGGGTCATGTGACAACGGATCTAGACGTAACGAAGAAGGAGACCACCGCACTGAAGTAATGTAAGGAGATAAGGAGGAGGTTTGGGGAGGGGGGATGGGGTGGACGGAGACGAGCTGCATGGTGGATGACTCGACTATGGAGATGGAGGATGCGGCGGCGTAAGCGAGGAGTGAGGAGGAGGAGTGGAGGTCGGCGGCGGAGTTGTTGTGGTGGCGGGATGGTGGTGGTGGGAGGATGTGTGTGGTTGGTGGTGGTGATTGTGATTGTGATGATGATGATGACGTCATGGTGGTGGTTGTTTGGTTTTGGTTTTGATTTGATCGGAGGAGAGAAAGAAATGGGGGAGTTGATGCTTACATGTTGTCTGGTGTCAACTGTTTGTCAAAATATAAAGGTATTTTTGTGAGGTGTGTTTTTTATAGTGTAGGTCGCCCGGCACCCAATCGCCTGTAGGTCGCTGGAGAGAGAAAGCTGACATGGCAGGGAAAAAGAAGAGAATTGAATCCCCAGCCTTACATATAACTCAGTTGATTGAAAAAATAATAAATAAATAAAATCTCGCAAAATGAGATGTTGTTGGCGTATGTGTCCTCCGGACTCATGCCGGACGGAACGAAGTCCCGGACTTATGACGCGTGAAACAAACCAATATCCGGACGGAACAGACGGATGTCCGGACGAATCAAACCAATACGCCCCAGACCGTTATCCGAACGACCACGTCATTCCGGATAACCTAACCTTTTGAGTTAGCGATAATTACGCAAAGCAAAATAAAAGCAAGTACAACAAAGTACACGATAGTGGAGCCTAATGTAGCGAACACTAAGGATTAAGTACAAACAGGCTGGCACCCCATGTTGGCTGCCTATAAATAGAGGAGAAATCCTCACTTAAGGTTAACTAATTCCTCTCTCTCTCTTACTTATTTATTCTCATACTTTATCTCTCTAAAGCTCCATACTTACTCTCACGCCGGAGGTTGGTCCTGGGATACATTCCCGGGGCGAGTCTAACGGACGTTTCTGTCTTGTAGGTAATCGGAAGGACAGAAGCATACGACGGAACATCTAGAATCCGAAGGACAGCACAGTTCGAAGGATTCATTTTGCTTGTTCGGGGTAGTCGCAAGATTTTACCTCAACAGATGTCAATCTCATATATTTTTCTATATTTTATCTCTCTTCTTTTTTATCTAGCCAATCAAGCAGTAACACCATATTTTATGAGAGTTTTGTGGAATTTTTTTTGTGATTCTATCACCACTCTCGCTAAAAAACAATTGTCGCGTGACTTGCGCACTAATTATCTTGATTGAGACACTTAATTATACAAACAGTAAATTACCTCATAAGCCCAAAAACAATACCAAACTGAACTAAATTGTATCATATTACAAATATTGACTTTTTGACACATCTCCCCTAGGGCTGTAAACGAATCGGACGAACACGAATGGAGCCTTATTCATGTTCGTTCGTTTAATTTTAACCGGACAAATAAACAGACACAAACACTTAAATGAACCAATTACAGTCTACACTAGTCATGACTACACACATTTTATGCCTTCAATCCTCCAGCTCACACTTTGATTTATATTATACCATAAAACCTTCACCCACAATGCATCCTTCACATTTTTCAATACAAAATGCTACACCACAACTTACACAATAAGAAAAAACCAAGTGTAATAAAACACGGATCAATCATCATATCGCAATGGGCTTGTTTTCTTTCTTACACCAGTTGGTTTCGATATTCCTCCAAACTCAGCAGCTTGCTTTTTAGGCATGTCGAACCACGAGTATGAAAGCATGGAATCCCCCAAGAAGCATGCATTTCGCCCGATAGATGGCCTAGCATTAAAATTCGCTCGCCCATACCTTGCTCGCCCAGGTTTAACTTGAACTTGGTAGCTCGCCCCCTTGCTTGCCCAACGTTTAACCCACTCGCCCCTCGCCCAGCCTTGCTCGCTCAGCTTCAAGACTCGCCCAACACTTCGCCCAACCCTCGCCCCCGCTCAAGACTCACCCAGCACTCGTTGGCATACACGTGTATGGTTAAAAACTAATCTATTAATCAATATAACGGATCATATTTAAAAGTTCATTAAACCTTATGTGAGGACTTGTCTTGTAAGTAGGTACCTATTATATCTGTTTAAAAAAATTTCTCTACTATAAATATTATACAACTATAAAATACATAGTGTTTCAAGCCAAATATGAGTATGCAAATCAATATCCTTTTTATATTCAGGTTGTGTTTGGCGCAGGTCGGGTCTTATGAGGATTTAAGCATTTTATATAAGCTAGCTTATAAAATAAGCTTTGTTTGTCACGAAGGCTTTTATAAGCCATAAGCCTTCATAAGTTTAAGCTAATTGAAACAAGTTTATTTGGGGCTTATATTTTTATGCGATTTTACATTAATAAGCTTCAGCTACAATTCGTCAAATAAATTTATAAAAATATAAGCTCCAGCTTCCGGCTTATAATATAAGTTCTAGCTCGAGCCGTAGCCAATTTGACTAAAATTACCCATAAAGCGTATCAAGTTTGTTGCTAACACATATAATAATATTCCATAAGATTTAAAATCACAAACAAAACTTTCAACTTGAATGATTTTATAACCAAAAAAAAAAAAAAAAAAAAAAAAAAAAAAAAAAAAAAAAAAAAAAAAAAAAAAAAAAAAAAAAAAAAAAAAAAAAAAAAAAAAAAAAAAAAAANCTTAAACAAACAAACAACACTTGAGTGCAACCAAGTCTCTTGGGACGATCTCGACTTACCCACCTTTACTACATCGAACGAGTATACTTGCTCGTATGTGCTAAAGAATTAATCGGATAAATCGTGTTTATAAATTTTAAAACTTGCACTAACTAAAAACCAACACCAATGACATTGATTTTTATGTGAAGCCCGTTCATTTGCTTGATCGGTCATTGGAAGGAGGAATGGACCACCCTTTGAATATGAATAAGCATCATGTAATTTATTTAGTCTTATAAAGTGGATTTTTCTTTATAGATATATGTATGAACACTTTCTTTTTGTTTTCAATTTTTTTTGTTTAAGATATTTTTCGTTATTCATTATTCATTTACAAAGTTACACATACCCTGTGACCGTGGACATTGTGAAACATACAATCATGTGAATGACCAAAGTTATTTTTTTAGGTGCAAACTGATGTCCACTATATCAAAGAAGATATTAGTTTGGTCGAGAGGCATATGATCGACTTATATAATGCCAAAGATAGGTGTATGGTGAAAATGAGGACGCATGGTAGTGAAGTACCGGGATCAATATCTTGGTCTTCCCTATCAATATTCAATAGAGAAAGACAATAGTGACAAGTTATATGCTAAGTTGAAGTGAAAAAGCTACGCATTTTGTTGTGGAGAGTTGTTATGATGTTCGTTCACCCAAACCCGAAATCGCCTTGGCAGAGCTTTTTTAGTTTTTGTCATACTTGTAAGAGGAATCTTGGAGATGGTTGTGACACTTTCATGTATAGTTTTCTCAAAGCTTGACTTTCATGTTTAATTTGCATAAGTTAAAGTTAAGAGATAAAGCTACGCCTTTTGTTTTTTAGTGATTATTTGTGTATACTTTATAGCGAAACTGTGGAAAACGGTTATAGCTATGATCATTTAGAAGTCAGGTAAGTGGTTTGATAGTAGATGGAAATGCGTAATGGAAACGGTTATAGTTTCATTGTTGTCGAAGTCATGCCATTTAATCATGGTTACCTTTCTCCATGTGGAATGAATCAATGTTTTCCATGTTTTTGCCAGTAGTCTTATTTTTCATATGCCTTCATTTTTTATTTTTCTTTGACAGTATAAACTTGCAATATAGTGCTTTCATTTGGATTTTTTATTTTATTTTATCACAAATCAAATATTTGTAAATATGAACATTACGTACGGTGTATTATTAGAATGCTTACCATATTGACTACTTTTGCTAATCAACTATAAATAATAAACAAGATATCACATGAAGCTAGCCCGCCCATCGGGCGGGTCTTGAAGCTAGTATAATAATATTCCATAAGATTTAAAATCACGTTTCTACTTAAACAAAACTTTCAACTTGAATGATTTTATAACCAAAAATAAAAAAAATAAAAAAAATGCGTTTATTCATTAAATCCAACACTTTAAATGATTCACACGTTTAATTACTGACAGAAAGAGGCTACACTTACATGCTATTTTTCCACTTCTCTTTTGAAGAAAATTGATAGTATAAAAACAAAAAGTTTACCGCTCATTAAACCAAACAGCCCTAAAAAGTGTAACAACTAAAAAAGAGGGTTTATTAATAACAAAAAACTCACTTCTTAACAACCACATCATCTGGGTTCAAATCTGGCATATAGCCAGCAATCAGCAAAAATTTATATGTCAAATACACAAATCAAGTATAATCACTATGTTTGTATCTTTACACACATGTTATAGACAAAAGTGGCTCAATGTGAAATACACTTCATTTCCAATTGGACGATCCATTAATCCAACTAGTAGACGACTATAAATGGATCAAAAAAAAATCCCTGCCGCGTAGCTCATATGCTGTGTGACTGAAGTTCGCAAGCAAGAAAGAATGATTTAAGCTCAATATGATTAACTCACAATGAATATACCACTTAACACATCAAAGGCAATCAATACAATCTCCTTGCATGCATAACAACCATGTATTGTTCACTACTACTGAAAAAGAACTATGATCAATCTCACACACTATATTCAAAAGATGGACCGATACAAGGACTCAAATGTATTTAATGATACATACTACAATGACGTAAATATGTATGCCTTTGAATATCCGAAAGAAAAACATTAGAAGTAACAACAAAAAACGCTTGATATCCCAAACTGTTGATGAGATTAACGGAACCAAGATTCACATACTTTGACTTGGGGCGGCGAAGGATCAAGAGCTGTGAGTGCACATGGGATAATCGAGGCACACAATTTTCCCAATTGTGATACATCAACCTATCATGAAACAACTCTTGTAGGAACCCATTCTCCCAACGATAAACTAATTGCCTGCATAGCTAACCCTCTAATATCTCTGCATATTGCCAATACTTACACGCTGTCGTCATAGCACCAACACAATAACAAATAGGTGGATAACAAGATGAGCATATATCTGAAATGACAATAACAGAAAGAAAAAAGAAAAGAACCCTCAAGGCCTAAAAGATTAGCCAATGTTTCCAATTTCATAAAATAAGCCAAAAAAAACATTGTTCTGGTTCATAACCTTTCACCATAAAAACCAACTCTTTCTATTCCTGTAACACTAACAGCAACATTTCTAATATCCCTGTTGTTTTTACTCTTGAAACTACCCTTATAAGTTATAATTGATCATCCTCTAAACTGCTGTACCTAATCTTTTGCATCTTACTCGAAAAAGTTTAAAGTTATCTCTGTGCTTGATCGTCTGTACTTGCTGCACCTGGAGCTGTACCACTTGGTCCAGCCCCATTTTCCAGCGGTGGTGAGGTGCCCCATTTACCTTCAGACTCGAGTGGCTCAAGTACACACACACCACCATCGCTAAGTCCGAGTGCAAATTGATCAGCTTCATGTGGATGGGCAGCAATCACAAGTGGATGCACTCTCGCACTGCAAAATAAGATGATATTAATAAATAGTAGTCGACATCATAAGGTGAGTGTTGATCCAAGAACTACTTACTTTGGATTGTTTGGCAAATAAGCTGTTGAACTGATCCTGCATCGCAACGTGAGTGTTGATGAAGCAAGTATAGCAACACTTCCATCATCAAAACCAACAAATATGGACTGGCTATTGCATGAATAAGTAGCATCCGTGATCCTGCTTGTCTCTGGCGGGAACCACTGTTCAAAGAAAATGGATGACATACTTATATCAGAAATTTTGACAGGATAAATAATTAGAAGAGCTAAAAAAAAAAAACAAAAAAAAAAAAAAAAAAAAGGGGAGAAAGATGATTTTTCCCAAATGGGTCCCAATAACTTTTTAAAAATTGGTTG
>LBNU01032367.1:24886-42201 GCA_014162995.1 Artemisia annua | reverse complement strand
CCCCCCCCCCCAACACACACCCCCGCCGCGCACGCGGGGTCAAGATTGCAATATGGCATTTGAACGTAGTCTAAAGAATGAACAATAATGATACATGTGCAAGAAACAGATATAATGTGGTCTGATGTAGCAATGCCAGGGATAATCTTATTACAAAGTGGTATCTATGTCTCTAGATGTTTAGGATAGGAAATAAGCACAATTCCACCTAGCATGAGAGAACCGGTAATTTAGTAGTGTTTGGGTAGGTTCAAGCAATTTAACAAGATAACTAACTTACTGAAAGTTGGGACCTTTCTAATTAAACAGAATGCAAGCATTCAAGGAAACAGTGAAAGCATCATTGTGGTGATTTCATAGAATACAAGCTAAAGGACTATGCTATAAGTGGATTCAAAATCTTCAGAGAAAAATATGGTTATATTACTGGCTCTTATTTTTTACTTATTTACAGTTAAGATTTTCATAATATCCGAAACTTAAGTCATACTGAAATTAAAACAACCTATCAGTTTATAACAGTTAAGATTTTCATAATATGCCTCAGGGTCCATTTCTAAGTTGATTTAAAGGAATTTTGTACAACGACTTGAGACAATTCAGCTACTGGAATTTTAGTGTGCAACAAAGCTATTTCTAGATAGAGAGACAGAAAGAATTTGCCAAAGTTCAACTACTGACATATTTGCTCTAATTATTGCATAGCAGATGAAAATAAGTGTCAATTCTGCCTGTTTCTGATCAATTACTAGGATTCTAAATTTCTAAGACTGATTTCAAGAAAAACCACTTGTATATATCTACAAAGAAAAGTTCAGTCAACTAATGAAACACTGACTACTTGAATTTCTTGCCAAAATTGTCAACCTATTGAGAAGCCGCTCTTATCCTATACTGTAGACTTTCAATCACATGTAGAAAGACACTGCTAGGAAATACAGTCCTCAAGGCTCAAACTTGACATAACTACTGAAAAAAAAAAAGTAACTTAACAAGAGGACCATTTTAACAATTTAAAATACATGTAGAAATACCAACAATTCAGAACCATCTGTAAGAAGTTGTATGCCCTTACTCATATGAACTATGTAGCGTAACAGCAAGTGATTCAACTTACCAAAAAACTTCTTAATTGCTATCTACAAGTCTATAAACTAGTGGCTAAACTTTCATTGTAAAATATGCAGCATTAGATACTTCTTAAGTGATTACATGTGTAGAGAACGTACCTCATAATCAATGAGTTGAATAATGTGGTCCTTTCCTTTAAGTTTGTTCAAATATTCAATTTCCTGACAAAATCCAAATGCGGTACCATAGTCACGGCCTTTAAGCTTTATCTTTTTCAAGGCGTAAATTGTGCAGTCTTGAGAAATGACTTTATGGACCTCACTACTTCCTCCACTACCTATCTTTCCGAGCCTCTGATAGAGCTTCCCATTAACCTTAAAAAACAAGTCTGGATCATAATTTCTCTTACGATTACTTTTGCTAGCATCAGTCTTTTCCTTTTTTACAGACTTGGAAGGTCCCGTTTTCACATTGGAAAACTGATCATCTGTCATTGGAGCTTGAGATTGTACATCAGTAACGTCAGCAAGGAGAGGTGGATCTTTTTTCATACCACAACACCCGTCTTCTTTTCCGTGTTGGTCCTTAGAAATTTCATTTCTCTTTTCAATGTGAGACGCCACATCAGCCGTGGGAAATAGCGACCCGACACGATCAGATAACATTTTGTTATCATGATTGGCCTCCTTATCAACCTGAATCACGGGTTGATCTTGTACTTCTGAATATTCACCAGCATGAAAGATATCATGCTGAGGACGGGAACAGTGGGTTGTTGAGTTAAGCATGGGAGCATATTCTGGATTCACCAGCGTTGTAGTAGCACACGAAGAGCCCGCAACTGATGACTGGGTCAAGTTATGGCCAAAGTCACTCTGCAGAAAGTTTCTGAAAGTGTTAACCTGATCTTGAACACCTGTTGTCACACAACGATCAACATCAAAGTTTTGAAATTTCTGGTGCATAATATCTTGACTAAGAACAGTTGGGACATCTAACGGATTAGTTCCATCACATTCCATTTTTGTCAATCCTGTCTCCATGTGATCACACTGCCCTGTATAACTGAAGCTTGCATTCTCTTGCAATGCAAACTGAACTTTTTTCGGACCATCGACCAATGGACCATGTTCACCTTCTACAAATGAGGCAGGATCAACATCGACTGATATAGAATTTCCTCCATCATTGGGTTTACCTAAACTATCAGGTGGTGTAACTAAGGCAACTTCGTAATTAATAGAACGAGAAGAGATCTTATTTTTCATCCGCAAAACGGAATCCTGCACTCTTTCACTTAATGAAACACTATGAGACTCTACTACAGGATCTGAGCTCTTTGTTGTTTCCCCTCGAACGACTAAACGCCTTGGTTTCAACTGCGTTATCATCCCTGCAGCTACTTGTATGTTAAACATGATAAATAAATAAATAATAAAAGAGCAGCCTTTTTCTACCTAACAGCAACAGTTAAGCAGGCAAGATTTGTCCTTAACGAGCCCTAACAACTTGCATCTCACATCATACTTAAAACACAACGACAGATAAGTAATCACCTTGAAGGTGGCACTAAACCCTAAACCACCGTTAACGTTATAAGGTTATTCAAGCTTGTTTTAATACACACTCATCTTCATTAGCTTTTTGGCTAAATTTGCTGGTACTTATACTACTTGACAATTTTACCTTTCCTTAATTTTTTTTTTTTTTTTCAATCACTAGAAGGTGTTAGTCCTTTTTCAGTTCTTTCAAGAATCATTAAACTTTAGAGTAAATTGCATTTTTTTTATAATAGAAGTTAATCAAAATACTATTTCGAGAAGTACGTATCTTTAAGCAGCTTATATATACTTAGAGGGTGTTTGTTTCTGCTTATATTGGCTTATTTGATTTTGGGCTTATGTTTCATAAGCTCACTTTTTGTGGCTTATTTTGAAACGTGTGAGATTATATAAACTTATCATGACATGATAAGCTTATATAAGCCATAGAATCTAAAAATAAGGCACAAAAAGTGAGCTTATGAAACATAAGCCGAAAACCAAATAAGCCATAAGCCGAAACAAACAAGCCCTTATTTATAAGCAGAAAAAAGAAAATGAATATATATTCTATCACTCTTATAAGTAGTATTAACAATTAAATAAAGCAAGGCCTAAATTTCACATAATGAAATGAAAAGAAAAGAAAGTGATATGCAGAAAGTAGTAAGGAATGAGTGCATACGACGCTTAAAGGCGGCCTGTACGTCACGGAGGATATTTGAATCTGAGTTGACGACAGGCTCATCCATTGATAGATCTTATATAGGACGGAAAGACCCAACTGCTGGTATAATAAACTACTAATCTGAAGAAGCCATGAATTAATTGTTTGGAATGATTTTGGAGAAATTTAAAATGATGGTGTTGCCGCTTCTCTTTCGTCTCTGCTATACCGTATTAATTGTTTAAACGGCACACCCACCACCCTTTTGTCAAATCAATTCTTCACAAAAACCTTTTTAATTGTTGTTATCTGTCCCAAAATTTATGGAATTTGACCTAATACATAATCATGGACCTAATGCTTAAAATAAGCATTAGGTACATGATTAGGCCCATGTATTAGGTCCCCCTATCAAGGTTCAAAATTTATAGTCCACCGTTTTCTTTTTAGGATGTCCTAAATATAAATATTGATGTCTTATCGAATTTACCAATTATCCTTGCCTAAATATATTACTACCTCCGTCTCTAAATAAATGTCCACCATTGACTTTCAAAGTCTTTTTTTCTCAAGTTTGACCGTAAATTATTTCAATTGTGTTATGTATTACTTGATGAAAATTATACCAATGAAAATATATTTAAAACCAAATCCATTCATATATTTTGCATCAAGTATTACATAACACAAATAAAATAATTTAAGGTCAAAGTTAAAAAAAGAAGACTTTAAAAGTCAATAGTGGACACTTATTTAGGGACGGAGGGAGTAATATAAACTTTAAAGAAGGAACTAATTAAATTAGTTAAGAGTAAAATTATCATTCTAACAAAAATTTATTATAAATTGTGTGTTTTTGTCGGGATAATAATTTTAGGACGGAGAGAATATTTGTTAACTTTCTATGTGAAAATAGGTTATTTGATGATGAGTGTGTAAATACTCATCATTTCTATCACATTTAGACTGCAAAAACATCTGAAAACACACAGAAATGCCTTAAAATACATAAAATATCCCTGAATTGTGTTTTTATATGTTTCAGATGCAAAAGGATTGAAAACTGATGAAAAACGATCAAAGTTTGCATAATTGGCAGTTTCAGTCCCTGAATTTTTAAAAGTTGTCAAAACTAGTCCCTGGTTATTCAAAATATGTAAAATTATCATCAAAGGTCCTTGGGGATTCACAAGTTGTCAAAATTAGTCCTTTAAAGTTCAAGTTTGCAAAATGACAACTTTGATCCCTTAAGTTTCAAAAATGGCAAAACAAGTCCCCCTGGTATTCAAAATATGGAAAATTATCATTCAAGGTCCCTGTATTATTCAAAGTTGTCAAAATTGATCCTTGAATGAAACTTTTCATCAAATGGCAAGTTTAGTCCCTGAAGTTTGAAAAATGTCATATTTGGTCCCTGGAGTTTTAAAAATGGAAAATTGACATTTATGGTCCTTTTATTATCCATACTTGGCAAGAGTGATCCCCTAAATATATTTTGGAAATTTGCCAAAACAGGCCCCTCATCTTTCAGGATATTACACTTTTGGTCCTTGGGCTTAAAACCAATACAAACCAAACGGATCCTTAGTTATAACACAAACCCAAAACACCAAACCCAAAATAATAAACCCAACACCCCTTTTTATTTCCCTTGGCCCAAAAACAAATCCCAGCCCAAAACCCAAAACTAATAAAACCGGGTCAAACAAAAAGTCAAACCCACCTTCCCTGTTCACCCCTTCCCTCCCAACACTGCAACCAAAACCACCCTTCCACATCTCTGGTTTCCACCTCCACCTCACTCCCAACTCATTAAAAACATCACCTTACCTTGTCTCCTCCACCTCCACAACTTAATTGCTTCAAAACTGCTCCATACCCACCTTTAGACTTTTGGCGCCAAAAAGCAAAATCAAAGGTTAGGATTGTTTGCAGTGATCCAATGGTCAGAAGCAAGTGGGAAAGTCACAGAGGACAGCTGGAACATCAAAATATCTATATAATTGAAGGATGGAGCAGTGTGGGAAGATATCTAGTGTAATTTAGCTTTATTAATGTCGACTAGTTAATTTCTTTAATTCCATTGTAAAATTTAGCTTTCAAGCATTGTACTCAGCGTTTTTAGTGTATAATAAACTCTTTTCAAGCTTCAATTTCAATCTCAAGTTTAATTTTCAGTTTATGCTTAAATTTACCTCAAATTCTCATGATCATTGTAATGTTGTTAATAGTTGTTGTTAGGGACAAATAAGCTCATATAAGTCCATTATATAGCTTTGGTAAGCTATTAGAATCATTAAAACCAGTTGAACTTACAAAACTCAAAAATACAAATAAATCAAGAAAAATAAGTCAAAAATAAAAAAAAGAAAAAATCAGTGAAGATGGTACAAGAAAGCTGGAGCAGGGTGTATTGTGGATTACCCTTGGGTTAGATGCTTTGTGGAAAGCTATAGGAAGTGTTATTGGCCTATGATTCTATGTCTAAGCTTGGATTGCATATTGTAAGCTTAATTCCATTTTTAGCTTTTTACTGTATAACTGCTCTTTACTGCTTATCTTTGGTTCTTTTGTGCTTATTTAGTGATTGTTAGTTGTAATCTTGCGTAAAATAAGTAGCTTGTTAATTAGTTTTCATAGTTGCTTCAAATTTCAATTTCACAGTCTAAATAGCCTAAGTGTCATTCATATGTTTCATGCTGGTATCTTTGGTGTTTTATGCTCATATGGTCTGATAATATGATAATATAAAGTTTGGATTCAATATTAAGGTCTAAATTAACCAATTGCTTTGAAATTCACAAAATCCTTGTAATAAAGGGTTGTTTGGATTTGTTGTGCTTCTAGTGATCTAGGTTGTTTTGTTTGTTAACCTGTGTTGTTACATGTTCATTTAGGTACTAATAGCTCATATAAGTCATAAAATTCAGTGGTATTTAACAAGATAGTCAAAATCACTCTTGATCTCATCTTGTTAGTTATCTGTTAAACTTTAAAGTGTGATAATCATCATTTTAGCTTATTAGTTGATTACTTAGTTTAATTTCACCTTATAATAGCTTAATATAACATAATCAGTAAGTAAATTTGATCCAAAGTTCATATTAGTCAAACTTTTTAGTTTAACTCAAAAAGTCAAATTCATAGAAAGTTTTTTTTTTTTTTTTTTTTTTTTTTTTTTTTTTTTTTTTTTTTTTTTTTTTTTTTTTTTTTTTTTTTTTTTTTTTTTTTTTTTTTTTTTTTCTTTTTGTGTTGTGTTATATTATTTTTTTCTTTTTTATTTTTTTTAATTATTTTTTTTTTTTTTTTTTTTTTTTTGTTTAATTTTTTTTTTTTTGTTAAACTGCTTATTTGCTTGTTTTTTTTAAGCACTTTTTCATAGACTTGCCCTGTACACAGGATCACAAGCTTCTTTCTATAGCTTGCATAATCCTCATTAGTTCACCTTAGCCTGTGATATTTGATGTTTTTAGAAGCCCTTCTGGCCATCTATCTGTACATGAGCTTGTTTTTCCATTCCATGCTTATTTACTTGTTTGTTTTGCTCCTTCAATTAAGCCACAACTTATCCTTTATACTGAGTCATCAGTATAAATGCATAAGTTCATAACCTCATTGTGAGCTTATTAATGGACCCCACCTAGTGTTCTTTGGTTCCGTGACAAGCCCATAGTCCCTAGTTGTTGATTCCAGGCTTTGATTTCATTCCCAAGCTCATTTGATAAGCCTGCTCAAGCCTGCAAGTTAGCCCCAATAGCCTGTTGATTCTCAGTGGGTTTGGATTGCTTATTTGCTTCCTTCTGGCTTATCAGTGTCCTTTTCTTGTTGTTATAGCTTATTTCCAGTTTAAGTAACTTGTTTATATCTTGTTTTGCCTTTGATTCACTGTTGGTGGCTTATTCTCAGCTTTTTAAAGCTTCGTAAGCTCACTTTTGCTTATTTTGTTCCACTGTGGTGGAATTAAGCTCGTGCAGTGCTTAATATTAAGTTTTAAAAATATTTCTTTTATAAAAGTTGTTTAGTTTTACTGTTAAAATGTTTGTGTAAAGTAAAATTCAAAAAGAAAAATAAAAAAGAAAAGTGCACAGAGTTGGATTCGAACCTGGGACCTTGTGGTTGCTAGTGACAAAATCAAACACACCCCGTGCACCATCTCCCCTATACATATCTTAGTGTTTTTCTTTTCCCTAATTATTTATATAGTAGTGCTAGTCCATTTAAGCTTATTAAGCTTATCTGCTTATTTTCAAGCGTATAAATAAGCTTTCCACCACTTTTGTATTTTTTTAGCTTTATTATACTACAAAATATTTATATAAAAATTTTCATATTTTTCTTTGGTCATTTAGTATTTACTATAATTTAAATTAGTTTTAAATAATTAATAAATAGTAATTAATTAATAATAAATAGATAAAAAGTCAAATAAATATATTTAAAGTTTTAAAATAAGTTTTAGGTTATTTTAGAATTTTCAAAGTTAAAATTTTATTTATCTAGCTTAAATTCATATTTAATTATAATTTAGTTTATTTTAAAAAGTTAATAAATAGTTTTTAATTAATAATAATTAATTAAATAGTCTAATAAATAATTTTAAATTTCTAATAATTTTCTTTTATTATTAGGATTCCAAAAATATAAATTTCACATCCGTGGGATTTGTATTGGTAAGAATTCACTTTTTATTTAGTACGTTTACGTGAATTTCAATTAAACGTACGCGTTTTAGGTTTTTAAACATTTCTAGTCAATTTCCTTTCACGTGCTTGTTCATATAGCTTGTTTAAAGCTATTTTCTTTCATTCCTTAGTGTAAATCACTCAACACCGTTTCTGTTCAATTATCATTCGATCCCAGATTCGTCCTATTACAGATTTCACACCTCGTTGGGATTAAACGACCCAGGGAAACACTATACTCCTTGGTTTAGTATTGGCTCAGTAGGTTTGACTTTGTTGACCATTTACCTTGGTCAATATTAGTTGACTGCTTGAGGACAATCACTTGACATAATCAAATTTTTAGTGATTTTAATGTCATCAGATATTTTAGCTAATTGTGATTTACTACATACAAATATCATTCATATTAAGCTCAAATACGAGTAGGGGAAATGTGGAGTACACACTCGTTTGAGTTAATATGTTTTCGACCACGACAAAGACGCAGGGGTCCAACCAACACGACTCTTTGGCCAACAGTCATGACTGTTGGGATTCAACCGCTTTTAACCACCAACTGTTTAATAACGGGTTTTTGGTCTTATTTGACATTCACGAAAAACACAAAATTCTCATTGTTTTGCTTTGTCTTCTGTGTCGGTGTTTTTATATATAAATCAAAAATAAAGTGACAAATATTTGTACAATACGTAAAATTATTTTTTTAATAAAAATTTGACGAAAAAATAAAAAAAAAAAAAAAAAAAAAAAAAAATCGCAGGATCGGAGTATGTTGATGAATGAAAAAGTTGTGAGGCAGTTTTTCTAAAAATTGTTACATTCTTTTCCGAAAAAAAAATTATAAAAAATACGTTGTGCATTAATCTTTTTTTTTTTTAATTTTTTTTTTTTAACTCAAATTTTATTTATTGCACGCAAGTTCTTTCGACTTTTTTCATCAAAATAACATTGGCATCCTAACTAAAAAAGTTAACAAATTTGTGCAATTCAAAATTTTTTTGCGCCATCAAATTTCGTTTTGTGCATTAAAAAAGCAATAAACTCAATTAGAAAACTTCTTTTCAAAAGTTTTTATGCCCAACTACCGTTGTTGGAATTTTTGGATTTTTTTCAGTAACTTCTATTTAAAAAAAAAAAAAAAAAAAAAAAAAAAAAAAAAACCTCTTTACGTATTTTACGGATATTTGTCTTTTTATTTTAACTTTACCCTATAAATCATATAAACATATAAATATATGTAGCGAAAAAGATTACCAATAATGGATCTATAGCGCCATATGATTTATCAATAATTAATAAGTAATTGAATACTTTTGAAGCATGAACCGCAGGGAATGAACGCAAGACCATCTTCCTCAACCCAATATGAAATACACGAAACCCTTGAGTGATCAAAGTAGATCACCTCTATGTTCATACACACTAGTAGGGGTGTTAATTGGGTCGGGTTGATCGGGTTCGGGTCAAACGAGTCGAGTCCAAGTCGGGTTGGGGGTAAAAATAACATACCCGAACCCGACCCTATTTGAACTCGGGTTACTCGGATTCGGGTTTAATCGGTTCGGCTTAGATCGGGTTGGGTCAAGTCGGGTTCGGGTTTGTGCCATTTACAAAATCACATAATTTGATTTCTTAAATTTAGTACTAGTTGAAGTCACATATTTTTGTTGTTGCATTCAACGTAGTATTAAATATAAGTGCACGTAGTCTTTTTACTTCTATAGTAATGCTTATAGAAGATGACGAGTTAATAATGAGAAATCAATTCAATGATTTTATCCAAGTGAAATTTGTTAACAGTTTAACAAATTGCAAGTTGCAACATTGATAGGCAAAACTAAAACAATATATACTTTGAAAATATAATACTGAAAAAAAAACATTAGTTGGCTACTTGGCTACAAATAATAAAGTTATGTGACTCATCCATATTGTTTGGAGATTCTTATGACGAAATTAACATTAGTATAAAACTGGAGTGTTGGTCTTTCAAAATCGATTACAAGTTTATTAAGATTTTCAAAGTAATACAGTAGTTACTAGGATATGTTTTGATCTATAACTACTGCCAAGGAATCAAGAAAATAAATTACCACCATCATATCTTAGACTCGACGAAATAAAAGTCACGTTCAGATAACGTGGGCTGTGAATACAAATACATATCTGTACGTGCAAATCCCTTCCTCTTTTCATCATTTCGATTTGGGATTTGGCCGTACAATAGCAACATACTTTCCAAATTGTTCCAATCTAGTACGCGTACTTTTTTTTGTCTCACTCAATGTAACGAACTTTCAACTTTTGTACCAATCTACCCCATGAAACTTGTTTTACCGGCTATCTTGAAATTTTTTTACCAAAAACACTGCCACATAGGATTTCCACTAAATACCTATTATAATAACTTCACCACTTTTTCTTCCCCAAATTTTCCCCTAACTCTAAACCCTAAATCAATTAAACTTATAATTAGACAGACTTCGGCACGGAAAGCTGATATCACTGTATGGATCTCATCTAGGCACTGATTATACCGCTCATCCACCTGGGTCATACGAAAGTAAAAATTTTTTAGCCAACTGAAATCAAGAAAATATTGATTTTGGTCAAATATAAATTTTCCAATTTTGCTCTTTTTAGTATATAGTAGCAAAATTTTTGATTCTTGGTCATGGAAGGTTGATATTTCATCTCTTTTTTGATGGTTGGCTAATGTTGATTCTTGGTCACATACCATTTCTATCAATGCCATTTCTATCATGTTGACTGTGTCTTGAAGCAAAAAGTGATGCTAGAGCAGAAGCTGAAGTAGGAACATCCATAGGACCAATTGAAGGGAAATTACTGCCAAGATGTTCTGTGCCATTTGTGGGTTCATTTGGGAATATCGAAGTCATGGGAAATCCAGACATCATATGGTGGTTGTGTTAGTGGTTTTGATCAAGAAATGTTTTTTGATTATATGGAACCATGGCTGGTGACTGAAAGTTTGCATCTTGCATAATGAAATTCTCATTAACCATACCCATTGGCATATTGAATCCATTGTGGAGTGTGTACTAATTTTATTCAATAATTTACAACTAGCCCTCCATTATACGGGTTGTTTGTAGTCAATCATGTTGTGATGTTGGGTATCTTCTTGTTAGCGTTTTGATTTCTACAAGGATTTATTTGCTCGTGCTTCGCAACGGGTAAGCAAGTTCGGTATCTAGTTTTGTTGGTTATTGGAATATTTAGCATAAATTCATCGGTTTAGATATAAAACCTTTTACATTATTTAATTGTAGTTCACTTGCTCAATAAAACTCACTAAGAAATTTATGATTTGGGTATGCCTTCTGGACGGAAGAAAATAGATTAGTCGTAAAGGCTAACATATATTTAGGAGTAAAGAAGTGTGTTTCAAATATGATTTGATGGCAACACATTTCGCTTGATGATGCAGTGTGTTCAATAACTAAAACATTGATGCTTATGGGGTGTGTGGGGTGTGTAATGTGTTATACGTTTATTTTAACTAAAATTAAACGTCACGTATACCACTAACCAGTTTTCAAACTTTTTACCCGGTTGCCAGTCACCTTATGGGTAGATTGGTACAAAAGTTGAAAGTTCGCTACATTGAGTGGGACAAAAAAAAGTACGCGTACTAGAATGAAACACTTTTGAAAGTATGTTGCTATTGTATAGCCAAATCCCTTTCGATTTTTTTCTAACAGTTAACTGTATCTCAATGTGAAATAAGTGTAAGTTCACATAAAAGAATATTGAATTGTTTTAAATCATTTGTTCAAAATTGTTTCTGGGCTCTTGTTTAGCACATGAAGTCATGAACTAACTTTTGAGTATTCAGTAACATTTTCCCATGCATGTAGATATAACTTCACACTATCATCAAGACATATGTAAGTTGCTCTGCATCTTAATTTAGCTCTAGCAAGTCATTTTAGTACAACGTAACAACTAAATTTAAAGTAAACCGTGTCGATCAAGTGAGTTAAACGGGTTATAAATAGCATTGCAAATTTCTCCACAAGCATATAAAAAGAACACGACGTTATTGGAAAATAACATCCACTTAATTTATATTTGTCCCGTCATGCTAGAAATTAAAGCAACCAAACCAATCCCTATATATTCACTAAATATTTTCGTCCATTCGTTTTAAACCCAACTTCAGAGGCCATAAAACTATCACCAGCCTAACACCAAAACCAACCAATCAAAACTAATATCTTAAACAGATAACATGCAATTAAAAATGCCAATAATTATACGACCTTAAGTTTCACATACTCGACTATATTGCTACTAGGCTACTACATTTTTCATAACATTTGCACTTTGTTTGCATGGCTGAGATAAAGAGGTTAGAAGGAACTGTTAAGTGGTTCAATGGACAAAAGGGTTTCGGGTTCATTGCTCCAACAGAAGAAAGTGGCGAGGATATTTTCGTCCACCAGTCTGAGATCAAAGTTGAGGGATTTCGGTTTCTTAGAGATGGACAAAGGGTAGAGTTTTCTGTGGATACAAGTGAAGATGGACGAAAAAAGGCAGTGGACGTGGTGGGACTTGGCAGAAATACTAGAACATATCCACCAGGGCCAAGGCGAGGGGGTCGTGGGAGGAGAGGTAGTTTTGGCGGATATAGAGGAGGATTTGGTCGTGGGCGTGGACGTGGTGATGATGAAGGTGGTAGAGGTGGTGGTCCGGAGTGTTATAATTGTGGACGTGTTGGTCATTTTGCTAGGGATTGTTACGAGGGTGGTGGTGATCAACGCTATGATAATGGTCGTGGTGGGGGTCGTGGCAGTCGTGGTGGGGGTCGTGGTGGTGGCCGTGGTGGAGCATGTTTCCGATGTGGGGAGGAAGGACATTTTGCAAGAGAATGTCCTAATGACCAAGAATAATTACGTTCATTGTATACTTAACTTTTCACTTTTTACTATACGCCACATTGCACGCCATTTTTTTCCCCTTGTATGGACTTTTGATGTATTTTGCTACAAGTAAGAGATTCTTGCGAATTGAAATGGCCCTAAACATGTTCAATGTTAACTATGAAATTGCTTATTCTTAGAGGGCTTAATAACAAGTTTTGATATATACATTTGTGATCAGACACCTTTTGGTATGTGGTATTCGTGACTTAAATACTCGATTGCAACATAAACTCGTCCAGATCGATCGTCATAAAGTGGTATCTGCTCTTGAAGATCTACCTCGTACGGATATGAATTCATTGAGAAGATTTAAGATATAGGGGACAAGGTCAATTTCGTCGAAATGTAATGTATTTTTCAAGCATGTTCATCTCTAATCTCTAACCTCTATAAAGCAAAAATCATTTTGTTTAATTACTAGTTATAAACTGAGAAAGTGTATTTATATCCTTGCTTCATTTACTATGTAAAAGTTTTAAAACTTAAAAGTCATGCAAATAAGAGTGTTTAAAACAAGTATTAATTAAAAGTCATACAAATAACAAAGTGTTTATAGTTGTTAATAAATTTGCGATCTGTCATCTTTAGAATAATTTATAAACATAAACGAATACCAAAAAAATTCATTTTCTGGGAACAAAAGATTTTTGGTCTACCAGTATCAAAACAAATTATACTATTTGTAACCACCAACTAAAAGTTTATGTTAATTGCTTAATTGTGTTCTAAAGTATTTCTTGGCAGTATTGATTTTTTTTTTTTAAAAAGATTATTAGAATTTCAATGACTTTTAATTTGGTTGTATGTATTAATGCTACACGAAACTCTAAAGCGCAAGATCACAAGATTATTCAGAGCTACACACAAGAATACTCAAAGAAATAAGAAAAGAAAAACACAAACACATATAGACACAATTGGATTTTAAATAAATACCTAAATTCACTCGAAAGTTCATTATACAAAATGTTTCTTTTTTATTATTTATTTTGGTCAAATTTCTTTTAAATTTAAATAAATAGTCAAACTATATAACTAAGAATATATTTTATCTAGAATTATACATTAACTTTATTTTTTATTTATTATTATTTTTTTTTTGGCAAATATACATTAACCTTTAAATGAGTTCCGACCAGGTATACCTGGTCGTGCATGGGTCACTCTATCAATTTATTAGAAATTTTGGGTTTCGTTAGAAAGTGGGCTAAACGGTGTGTGTTCTGGGTTGTTGTCCCATAATCAAGATAATATACGAATTCACGTAAATGCCATCACTTTTACGGCTAACACATCATTTGTTTTAGTCTATCCTTACGCGTGAACCACCCACTTTTAATGGGTGGCACGTAACCTTCGACCTTCACTGGCTCTCACGAGCCGCCACTACTTTTAACCTTAGTATGATGGAAAACTTTTGATATGTAAATAAGACTAAGGATCAAATGAAAAGAAACTTTAAAATAAGAATGATGAAAAATAACTATAACTACACATTAGAGATGCATCAATTTGAATTAAATGAATCCTTAATCTTTTAGATGCATCATAATATATTTTCTAGCTAAAAATTAAATGCAAATACATATATTAGATGCATTTCATTAAGTTAGACGAATCTTATGTATTTTTCGTCCTCTGCGGGTCAAATTTGTTACTAGTACTACTTTGCATCGTTTTCACTTCAAAATCACTTTCGAAACTAATTGTGATGCATCCAAATTCAAGTCGATGCATCTTATAATTATTTCTCATTCTTCTCATTTTAAGATTTTTTCTGACTGGATCCTTACCCAAATAAATAATGTTAATTTTGTTTTGAAACCTTTTATACAAACTCATTATCATTACATACTAGATTTTAGGCCCGCCCCGCTGGGGCGGCTAGATTTAAGAATTTGATTATACGATAAAATTAATAGTAATATAAGTATGAACGTGTAGCAACATCAATGAAATTAAATAAACATGCTATTATTAATAAAATAATGATGTTGAACAAAAACTAAGGTTGAAAATAACAAAATAACATATAGTTTATAATCTATCTACAACGTTGGTTGTAGAATTGGTTTACTTGCCATCTTTGTCACAACATAACACTTTTAGGCCTCTCTTGCTTCTCACTCTTGAGACTGCTACATAAAGTTGTACGTGTGAAAAAACAGACCGTTCCAAATATAACCCAACCTTAGATAAAGTTTGGCCTTGACTTTTGTTTATAGTCATGGTAAAACAAACGGAAATAGGGAATTGTCTCCTATTAAGTTGAAAAGGCATCTTCTTGTCGGATGGGATTATAATCCCATACTTGAGAGATATATCATGTGAATTCCACCCGTTTCTTCTTCTTATTCTTTGATAATTCCATGTCACTTGGTCCAACTTCTATTGACATTCTCTTTTTTTGTCCTATAGCAAAGAAAGCACTTTATATTTGAAAAGAAAAAATAAGTATTAAAGGGGATGAGAACATTCTTAAGAAAACAATCATGTACCTTTTAAAAAGCTCTTAGGCTCTCAAGATCAGTACCATGAGATATTAGAACATTGAGAAGTACTTGAACACTATCAAATAACACTTCAAGAATAATACCGAACGATGCTTAAACAGTAGCTTGATATTTCCACCCGTTTACTCAAAGGACAAATGATCTGGGTTATAATCTCTAATTGGTCAAATCGAAAACCAAAGAGCGAGCCATGAAACTGGTTGGTGGGGGACTTGTTTTTTAATGCTTACAACATCTAATATCATTTTATTTAGAAACATTCGATGGTTACTTTAACATTATAGTTGTTGTGCTTATATTTAACACACAGTCTTTTAAAAATAGAAAAATGTATTTGTTTGTGGGTTAACCTCAACCACTCATCCCGACACACACTAAAAACAGCATATTTCAACCAAAAAACCGTATTAACCGTTACCCGACCATCAATTCGCTAATCTCTATAGTAGCCCATGTGCACTAAATATAAATTTGAAGACTGTTACTTTGGACTACTTCTGTTAAATTATACATTACCTCAAAATTGATATACTAAAATAGTAATATACCTTATTCATTAGCATCATCATTTTCTGGATCTTTGTCTTATTATGAAAGAGAAGCCCAATAATCTTTACTATCATCATAATCCCACCGATCTTCTGCATGTGGTATCCAGATATCGACTTCCTCTATGTGTGCTTCTGCAAACCATAAAAAGTTGCTAATTATTATAAAATAATGTTCTTTTGGTTTTTATTTTAGAAGTAGACTACAACATATAAATACTACTTACTAATATTACTTGCGTAAATATTTTGGTTATTATACGTATGCGGCTCAAGTATTCAGAATCCTAAGAATGTTGGCAATAGCTACGTCAACCTGTAATATCTTGTGAAACGATTTAAAGTTACCATATTAAACAACATCAATAAGATGTCCTCATAATGACCTATGCATGTCCTAAAAAAAGCCGTATATACTAAAGTTGATGAACAACTTTAATAATTCAAATAAGCAATCCCAAAAGCCCTTATATCAGGTTTTAATAGGTAAATCTAAAATGTCCATATGAGCATAAGCAACCCTAAATAGCCCTTTCATGTTAGTACGCACCAACGCATAATACAGAAAACCAACAATTATGACCCGCAGCTTATAATTCTCAACAAATCCTGAACATACTCCAGAAAAGATTGAACAATGAGATCGATTCATGCTTAATTGTTAAAAAAGGTATTACAGTATGTAGAGATTCACAAGGATTGTCTTACCAATAGATTGAGTAGCCTGGGTCAACATTAGTCTTGATTATTGACATAAAATCCATGAAACATGAGAAAGAGAGTAATTTACCTCAACAAACTAAAAAGATCACATATATGTGAAAAGAAAAGACATTAAATCCCATATTAGCAACAATGCTCATTTTTTTGATAATTTTCTTACATTTTAGTCAAAACCAAACGTTGGAGACGTGAACATCACAAAATGAATATGCGAGGAAGAAATTTTCAAGTAATTACTATACACAAAACATATGGAAACATTACCTCTCATGTACCTATCATAAGTAGTAATCCTCGAAAAAACACATATATGCCTTGAAATCTCATTCATAAGGCGTTACCAAAGCTTTGTTGCACATCACCTTCTTCAACAGTCAAAAATATAGTAACAGTTAGAGGTGGGTAGAAATAGGTTCGTTGAGGCAAGAAAAAAAAATGGTATAAAGTGCAACCAAATGCTTTCAAAAAATGCTTCAAAATAATAGTAGCTATATCATTCAAATATCTCAGGTACTAACAACATAAGCGGTAAACTCATAACTCAGCAGCTTTATCCTTTGTAAGGAACTTTGTAGACAAAACTCCAATATAAATAAATTAAAATTTCACTCAATAATT
>LBNU01032367.1:5528-18605 GCA_014162995.1 Artemisia annua | reverse complement strand
TAACTGATGAGTATGCAAATACTCATCATTTTATTACCATTTGAACCCACAAAAACAGCCAAAAACACACAAATGACCACAAAATGTTACAAATTTCATTTAAATGTGTTTTTATGTGACTTATGAATAAAAAGACTAAAAACAAGTAAAAAACATGCAAAATATACCAACTTGTCACTTTTAGTCCCTAAAGTATCACATTTGGCAAAACTAGTCCCTGAACTTTCAAGAATTGTCAGAATTAGTCCCTAAAGGTTTTAAATGAATGAAAAGTCAACTTTAGTCCTTGGGAAATCAAAAATGTTCACAAATAGTCCCTGGATAAAAGTTTTCACAAATTGGCAATTTCAACCCCTCAAGTTTCAAAAATGGCAAAAATAGTCCCTGGGTGTTCAAAACTTAGATTTTATCACAAAATACCCTTGTACTATTCATAAATTACAATTTGGAACATTTTGACTAACTTTTGGGAAATTACATAATTAGTCCCTCAAAATCCAAAATATTACAGAAATGGTCCCTAAGGTTTAAAAAATGGAAATTTACAAATTTGGTCTTTGTTTTATTCACATATGGCAAATATGGTCCTTGTGATAATTTTGAAATAACACCAAAACAAGTCCTTGAAATTTGCAAAATTACATTTTTGGTCCTTGTTTATTTCATAAAACCAAACGGACCCTTTTCTTATTATAAACCCAAAAACCCTCCAAGCCCACTACCCTTTCTTTTCTTTTCTTTCTTTCCCTGGCCCAAACCACAAGCCCAACCCAAGATTTAAAATTATAACACCCCTCTCCCTTTCTCCTTCCCCGTTCACACTGCCACCATCACCATCCTTTGCCACCTCCTGCTTCCACCCACTTGCACCATCACCACCTCACCCTAAAACCATCACCTCAACCCACCTACACCCCTTAGCCCCCCACAATTAATGCTGCAGTACCATTTTTCAAACAAAACCACCCCAAATCTCTGTTTTTCAACAAAACCACCCCAAACCATGATTAAACTCTGTAAAACAATCCCACTAGTCCACTAAGCACTCTGGTATATAAGAATTATGGTCAAATTATCTCTAGCCACGTGTACAACTTTTGGCGCCAAAATCAGTTTAAAGGCTAGGATGGATTCTAAGCAACCAACGGCCAAGATTAGAGATGGGATGTGTTCAGAAGCTTATGGGGAGTGCAAAAAGTCTATAAAAGAGGAGGAAGATGCAGCATTTCAATATATCTAGTTTAAATTAGCTTAATGTATGTCGAATTAATAGTACTTTAAATTCCAGTGTATTTCAAAGCTTTCAAGTTCTTGTTTAAGTTAATTCAGTGTAATTCAAACATCTTTTCAGTTTCAAGTTTCATCATTTATGTTATATTGCAATTTATGTTTTCCATATTGTCCCTTTCAAGATTGAAACCTTGAATTATGGTTGTTATTGTGTTTCATGGACTGAATAAGCTCACATAAGCTCCTAGAAAGCTTCTAAAAGCTTTTAGAAACCATAAAATTCAGTTTAGGATCAAAAAGCAAAAATAAAAAAAAATTCAATAAATTCAGTGAAAAATCAAAAATCAGTCTCCAAGAAGAATGAAGATGATCCATGGTGAATTCTTGATTGCTCTGGGTATTAGTGCTTAGTGGTAAGCTATAGGATTGGTTCTTGGTCCTTGGTTCTTTGTTTCTCAGTGAATTCCAATTTGTAAGCCATTTTCTCAATTTTGGCAATTTCATGTTCTTGTTCTTTAATCTGTGTTTTTATGCTTGATTTATGTTTCTTAGATGTTGTTATGTTAGATTAATGCTTAATATAGTGGTCTTGTTTGATTAGATTCATAGTTGCTAAATTTTCCATTTTCACTGTGAAAATAGTGAATCTTGGATTTTGGTGTTCTTGTTGTTCTTATTGTTGTTTATGTGTTTGAATCTGCTTAATATAAGTTGTTATGATGTTTAGAATCAATCTTATGGTTTAAATCTTTGATTTGCTTTGAAAATCTCATTTTCATAAATCTGTGAAGAATGTTTGGTTTTGCTGTCAATTTGGTTTTCCAGTGTTTATGTGTTGTTGTTCTTGATCATTTTATGTTCACATAGGTCCATATAGTTCATACAGACAATAAAATCCAGTACTCATTTGAGCAAAAGTCAAAATCACTCTTGAATCCCATTGTGTGAATCTGTGTTGGATGTTTATGTGTCTAAATCATGTTTATGTGTTCTAAAATTGTTAGGATTGCTTAATCTAGTTTCCTTATAGTCTAAAACATCACATTCAGTAAGTAGATCAAGATCAAAACTCATATAAGTCAACTTAGGTTCATAATCTAAAAGTCAAAATTTCATGCCTGCAGTTTTTGAATAAAAAGTAGAATTTTGTCTAGGCTTTGTTATTCAAGTTCTTGATTAGTGCTTTTGGATTTTTAATCTTTGGTTGCTTATCTTTCTGTGTGATTTTTGTTAATTTTTTATTTGCTAGTTTAACTGCTTATTCAGTGCTTTCTTTTAAGCACTTTTTCAAAAATATGCCCTGTGCACAGTTGTGATACCTAGTTTCATAAGCTTGCACAAGCTTCATTAAAGCTTGTTTGATTGTGCAATTTGTTGATTTGGGAAGCCCTTGTGGCTGTTTACATGTTCTAAGTGCTTATTTGCCATTCCAGCTTATTTGTATTGCTTAAATTTGCTTATCTTGTTTGCAAAAACTCAAACCAATACACTGAGTGTTCAGTGTAATTGGCAAAGTTCATAAGCTCATCACAAGCTCATTTCTTGAGCTTAGCTTGTGATTTTTGGTTCTTTGAGAAGCCAAGCAACCCAACTTCTTATCTCAGTGCTTATTTTCCCATTTCTAGCTTATTTGGTAGGGCTGCATAAGCCATCTTTGTTTGTCTTTTCTGTGTATTGATTTCCATTACTCAGACAATCACCAATTTTCATAAGCTTGTCATAAGCTCATTAGTGGACCTTAGGGTTTGCTTATTGGCTTATTTTGAAGCTTGCCAGGTGAACTTGAAGTCTCAAGTTTCATTTTGGATCATAGAGCTTATTTGTGGGCCCCATAAGGCCTGCAGAGTGCCTCTTTGGACTGTGTAGTACACAGTTAAGCTCATATAGCTTATTTGTGCTTATTGGCTTATCCAGTGTGCTTTTCTTGTCTCTTTGGTTCATTTCATGTTTATATAAGTTGTTTATAGCTGTTTCATGCATTTGTGATCACTGTGTAGCTTATTCCTAGCTTTTGCACCCCTAGTTTGACCAAAGTCAAACTGTGGTGAGCATAAGCTTGCACACAGCTTATTTTTAAGCTTGGTAAAAAGTGTTTTCACAAAAAGTGTCCATTTTCAGTGTATAAACAAGTTCCAAAAAGAAAATTCCAAAAATAATCACTTTTTAATAAAAGTGATAGTTTCTATTTAATATTTTTAATTTTTCTTAATTTTCATTTTCTCTTTTTAAATTTAGCTTAATAATAACCTGTTTTTATAATTTTTAAAATTAGTTTGTCACCTTAGGTATTTTTAGTAATTTTCTCAGAATTTTATTTTTCTTTTTAATATTTATTAGATTTAATATTAGTTAAATTAGTAATTAAGTAAAACTGTTTAGGTAATTAATTCTGTAATAATTTGTTAAACAGTAGGTAGTTTTTATATTTTTTCTAGGTTCTAAATAATATTTAGTATTTTAAGTAATTTTCTTATAATTTTTACTGTTCATTTAGTATTTATTATAATTAAAACAGTTTAATTAATAATTAGTTAATATTAATAGATTAAATAGTTTTTATATTAAATAATTAACTAGGATAAGTTTTTATAATTTTTATAAGTTTAATAAGTTTATTAGATTCTGTAAAAATTAATTTTGTAATTTCTACTGTTCACTTTGTATTTCTTTTAATTAATATAGTTTAAATTAGTTATAATTAATAAATAAGTAAATAATTAGTAAAATAGTTAAATAATAATTTTTATAAACTTTTTATAATTTTTTAGGATTCCTGTGATGGTTAATTAGATTTATAAAAGTTTTCATAATTATATAAGTCATTTTGCTATATTTAGTAATTTTAATTAGTTAAAAAGTTAATTAATACATAAGTAATTATTTAGTAAAATTAAATCCACAAAAAGACAAAAAGATGTATTTTTAGTTTTTATATTTATTTCTAAGTTATTTTTAGTATTTTAAAAATACATTTTCATTTTCTTAGTTTTAATTTAATAATACATTATTAGAGTTAATTTAAGTTACATAATAATTATTATAAATAGATAATAAGTAGTAATTAATTAATTAATAATTATATAAATAGTATAATAATTATATTTTGAGTTCTAAAATAGATTTTACACATTTTTAGATTTTTCTAAGTTTTTAGTTTATTTTCTAAATAAATTTTCCATTTCCTTTTTAGTTTAATATAGTAATAATAAATAATAAATAGTTAATAATTAATAAGTAGTAATTAAATAGTAATATAAATAGTTTTAATTTTCTAAATTTTATTTTAAGTTATTTTAGATTTTTAGAAATTAAATTTACAAGTTTTTAGGATAATCTCTTATTAATTGTAATTTTAATTTGTTTTAGTTAATTAAAATAGTTTTTAAGTAATAATAATTATATAAATAATTAGTTAAATAGATTTTTAAGTTTTTAATTATTTTCTAAGTTATTTTACATTTTTAGAATTTTACTTTTATTTTCTAAATTAATTTCTAATTTTTTTTTTATTTTTTGTATTTGTTTTTAATTTCTTAAACTTTAGTATTTCATTTTCTTTTTTAAAATTTTCATCATCATCATTTTTAAGTTTAGTTTTCTATTTTTATCTTTTTTAATTTGCATTTAAGTCGCCTTAAATCACTAGATTTTTCACCTTAGTCATAGTAATTGATTTTTGTCTATACACACACACACCATATTCTATTCAACATTCTTTGACTCAGGAATCTTTTCATTCACAGGATATCACACTCCAGGGAACATAACGAACCCGGGGAATCATTGTATTCTCCAGGATACAGTTTGCATTGAGTCCTCCAGCAGTTTTGACTTTCTGTTGACCAAATCCTTGGTTGACAAATAAGTTGACCGTTTGGGGACCGATCAAATTTTGGCGCCGCTGCCGGGGAGCTGTGCTGTGCTGACCTAGTTTCTGTAGCTTCGGATTGTTGAATCTTCTACTCATCGTATATACCCCTTATCTATTATATATTTTTCATCTTTAAACAATATAAAATCCAAAAATATTTTTCTTTTCTTTTTAATATACTTATCAGAAAAAGGAATACTTGTCACCAGGTATTTCACCAAAAAAAACTAAATAAAATAAACATCCTCGGTCTTCCGTGTCAGGAGGGCTGTTGTAAACCAAACAAGTCACAACATAACATAACTTTATCCTTTGTATCTAAGTGAGTGGTCTACCTTTTTCAAAGAAGCCACTTATTTGTGATTATTAGGGTTAGTTTCCGTGAAACTTGAATTCATTCAAGTAAATTTTTTTTTTTTTTTTTCCAAACCAAAACCTTTACCCCGACTTAGGATTCTTTCATTTTTTGACTTTTAGATTATGAAACCTTAAGTTGACTAATTATGATTTTGATTATTGATCGTGCTTACTGAATGTGATGTTTTAGATTATAGGAAACTTGGATTAGCATCCTAACACTGGTAACCATGAAACATGGATTTAGCACATAACTTCCACCAGATTTTCCAAAATGGAATTGAAGGTGATTTTTGACTTTGATCAAATGCCCTGAATTTGATGATTATATGAACTTAAATAGCTAAGTGAACATGTAATAACAGAACCACAAACATAAACACTTGAACAGACAAATGCTCGCAAATCCAACATTATTCAGCAGGATTGTGAAATGAGATTCAAAGCAAATCAAAACCTTTTAACTAAAGACTGATTTCACACATCAGTCATAAGATAAACAATTTAAGAACAAAATCAACTAGAACACAAGTAAACATGGAACACATTTCCTGAATTTCCAGTGAATGGAGACTAGCAACTATGATCTAATCAAACAGAAACTTGATATTAAGGCATTAATCTACATACACTTAAAGAAACATAAATCAAGATAAACACAGATTCACAATTACGGAACATGAATTGCCCAAAATTGAGAAAATTGGCTACAATTTGGAATTCCTGAGAACAAAGGAAACCATGGGACCAAGAACCACTTTAATAACCTTCCACAAGGTCTACTAACAAGGGCAAGTCCATAATACACCCTGCTCCAAGCGCTTGATATCATCATGACACAATTTTATTTTTCACTGAATTTTTTGTATTTTTTTTGTATTTTTGCTTTTGATCTAAAACTGAGTTTTATGGTTTAAAGCTTATTAGAAGCTTTCTGGAGCTTTGTGAGGCGTTATTCAAGTCATAGTCATAACACACCACATTCAAGGTTTGTCAACTGTTAATAGCGGACATTATGAAAATATAAATACTGAAATTAAAGACGATATGAATTAAAGACTGCACATTTTATTTAGAAATACAGATAAAATAAGATCTAAAAGGCTATTGTAATTGAAAATTACAGAGAATTAGTACATTTAACATAAAAACGACATAAATTTAAGCTAAATGTCAACTAATTTTCTTTCTTCTTTGTTCTTTATATAGCTTACAAATTGTAGGTTCCCATGGTCTCTGTCACTTCCACTTCAATTCCTAAGCATTGGATGGCCTCAATTCAATCCTAGCCTATAATTTCAAATTTTGGCGGGAAAGTCTGTGTATTGCTGGTTTGGATCATACAATTGTGGGTTTTGAATTATTGTGGCGTGTCATAGGGTAGCATGTAAATGATGGTTTTGGGGTGCGCTGAGGTGATGGAAGTGGGTGGAAAAGGTGGAACAGGAAGGTGGCAAAGGGTGGTGATGGTCGGCAGTGTTGATACGGGGAAGGAGAAAGGGGATGTTATATTGAATTTGGCGTTGGCTTTGTTTTGGGCAGGGGAGAAAAAAGGAAAGAGAAAAGTGGGCTATGGGGTGTTTTTGTTTAGTTATAAAGGAAAGGATCGTTTGTTTTATTTTTTGACAAGGGACAAAGTGTAATTCTTAGCAAACATTAAAGGACTGTTGTGTAATTTTTTCAAATTTCACAAGGACTATACTTGCCATAGTGAATAGTTCAAGGGACCAAGTTGAAAATTTCTTTTATAACCTTAGGGACATTTCTGTAATATTTTTGGATTTTTAGGCGGACTCAAACATTTTAAATATTCAAGTTATCAAAATGTTCCAATTGTATTTTATGGATAGTACAAGGGTATTGTGTAAAATCAAGTCCTGTTGAATACCCAGGGACTATTTTTGCTTTTTGAAACTTGGAGGACCTTTTCTGGCATTATGAAACTTTATAGGGATTAAAATATGACAATTTGCTTCCCATGGTACTAGATATTGATTTTCTTTCATTGTTGACCCTCAAGTTACTATTTGCCAAAGTTGGTGACTTCATGGGCCATTTTTGTCATTTTTCAAACTTGAGGGAACAAGTGCATTTGTGATTTTTGACTTTATAAGGGTTTCTTTTGATCTAACTTGTGAATTAAAAAGATCGTTTGGTGAATATTTTTTATGTTTTTAAATACCGGGACTTTTTTGCCATTGTGAAAGTTTAGGGACTTGAACTGTAATTGTGCAAATTGACTGTTTTCATCAGTTATTCAATCTATTTGGTATCTGAAAATACAAAACATGTTTTGTGATTATTTTATCTTTTTGAGGTATTATCTGGTGTGTTTAGATGTTTTGGAGTATAAATGTGATAAAAATGATGAGTATTGCAACTGATCAATCCCCACCCCCCCCCCATAAACTATTGATGTCCTAGCAATTTTTATGGAAGATTTATGGATTTGATCTCGTGTTACCAAAAGGCATTAATCTTGGAGTAGCAGTGTTTAGGTTCAAGTAGAACTTTAGGGTCATTGGTACAAGTTGATTTTGAGAACACGAGGCTGCAACGGATTTGATAAGTCTTTACAAGCGGTTTGCTTCTGGGACTAGCCACTCTGATGGATTAGTAATGTGAGACTGAATACCAATTATGGTTTTTCACTTGCTTTAACCAAAGCGCATAATTTTGTGGGCTAGTAACTCTTCATATTGGATATGTGAGTCTGAAGTCCATAATTTTGGCAAATTGCAAGCGTAAACGGATTTGGAGATTATTTTACAAGAGCCGTTTGCTCTGGATTAGCAGTCCTTTTGTTTATTAGACAAGGTACTGATGTACCCAATAAAAAATTTATGGCATTATTAAGTGTGAAAAAAGACTTAATTTGAACAATGGGGTGGCTTGTGGACATTGGTTTGAATTCGTGAGAATCCCCACACTTAGAAAATGGAATATTGCCCTCATGTCAAGAGACCGGTATTAACCATTACTTAGAACGTACAGCTAAGGAGATATTACAACCTTCTTTTGCTGGTTTATTCAAACATATTTTTCATAAAGTTCTTAAATAGAAAGCTATCACTATGTTACAAAGATGAAGATGATTCTTTTTGGTTATTGCAATTTTTTTGGTTTTTGTATTGTTTAGATGAATTTGAACATAGTAGGTACGGTATCGGTAATATGACCGAACACAGGTGAAAACCATATGGCTGTATGGCTGACTGGGTATATTTGTTTGCGATTTCGCTGCTTGCGTCGCCGATTGATTTGTCCTTTGGGAAACTGAAGACATGTGGGGTGATTTTCCCCAGCACGTAGGAGTGTTACACGACGGGTGAAACCCGGATGGTATGATGCTAACATTTTTGATTAGTGGCTCGATCCCATTTATTGGTTCGAGGGGAGTTGAAGATCGGGATAACATAGGTGGTATAGTCCCGTCTCCAAAGTGTGCTTTTATACGATGGCAGTCACTTTGAATCCAGTCGTCATTTTGAGTTAAGCTCAACGTACCATATGGATAGGACTGTTAGGTAATGTGAATGGGCCATCGGTTAAGCAGACTACTTTGGAGATGAGTATACACCGATGGTAGTCCGTCTTCAGAACGTTTCCCATGAACACACTTAATGGGGGATCGAGTCAAGGCTAAGATGACTTCGAAGAAACAGACAAATGTGTGCTCATACCATGGGTTTTTCGACCCAAGTGTGTACAATCTAGTGTGGGGAAAAATACCCGCCATGTGTTCAAGTTCCCCAAAGGACAAATCAATTCTGTGTCGAGTTCAGCATAGCGACGTCGGAGTTAAAACAAAAACACAGTAGCAAGCAGCACTAAGGTTTTCCACTATGTGGCGAGTTAGAGTTACTACTGAGTAATATGTAAATTACTCTAAACAATACAAAAGACCAAAAAAATTGCAAAACAAAAAAGAATCATTGTATGCTTTGGTAAACATTAGTGATAGCTTCTATTTAAGAAATCTGTTATGAAAAAATATGTTGTGTAGGCAATCAACCAGAATAAAGTTGGTTGAATTATTACACTTCTTAGTTCTAAGTTTGGTTATTATACCGGTGCTTTGAATATTGAGGCAATGATTATTATATCGTGGGGGGAGTCACGAATTAAAACACATGTTCCATCAGACCCCATTTTGACAAATTTAAAGTTTTTTCACAGCTTAGATAATGCATTAAAATTTTTTTGTGGATAATCAGTCCACTTTGTCTCACTAAACAAAGGGACTGGCGTAACAGGAGCAAAGCGGGTCTTGGTAAAGATATCTCAAATCCGGCGTTGATGGCTTGAATTTGCCAAGATTGTATGGTACTCAGCTCAGACCAATATCCAATAAGAATAAGTGAGATTGACTAGCCCAACAAGATGTATGGCTTGTGGTGAAGAAAAGGCAGTGGAAAAGAACCGTAAAGTTGGTAATCAGTACCACCAAAGATGTTGGACTATTCATCAACGAGTTTGGCTATCAGAAGCAAACGGCTCTGGTAAAGACTTATCAAATCGTTGACAGCTGGTGTTGTCAAAAATGACTTGGGTTAGTCAGATGTAGTCAAGTTTACTTGGAACGTAAACACCTTGGCTGAGCGTCCAGGAGTAATGCTTTTGTAAAGAGATGAAATCAAGATTAAATCTTCAGTAAAATAGTTGTAGGCACTAGCAATTAGTTTAGTGATGGGGGATTGATGAGTGTGCAAATATCTCATTTTATCAACATTTAGCTGACGCAGAACAACATCTGAAAAACAACAGGAATGCCCTAAGTATAGGTAAATATCACAAACATGTTTTTATGGTTTCAGATACAAAGGATTGAAAACTAGATGAAAAACATCATGTTTGCACCAATGACATTCATCCATAAACTTTCAAAATGGCAAAAATGAGTCCTGGTAATTCAAAACTGAAGAAATATCATCAAAGGTCTTTTTATTACAAGTTGTTCAAAGAAACCTTTTAAAGTCAAAAATCAAAATGACAACTCTTGGTCTAAGTTTGAAAAATGAAAAAATGGCCCTGAAGTTCACCACTTGGCAAATTAGTCCTTGAGGTTCAAAATGAAAGAAAGTACAATATTAGTCCATGGAAGTCAAATTGTTCAATTTTTAGTCCCTGATAAAAGTATTCATGTAATTGGCAAAGAAGTCACTCAGTTTCAAAATGCCAAAAATAGTCCTGGTTATTCAACTTGGATTTTATCACAAAAAATACCCTTGCTATCATTAAATTCATTGGTTTTTTGATAACTTGAAGTATTTTACATGTTTAGTCCTAAAATCAAATATAATACAAGAAATGGATCCATAGGTTTTTAAAAAAGGAAATTTTCAACTTTGGTCCTTGAAACTATTCACATATGGGCAGTACTGGTCCTTGTTGAGAAGTTTTGAGATAATTACACAAACAGGTCTTTAAGTTGAATGAAATTCACTTTTGTCCTTGTGAAATTAATAAACAAGGATCCTTTTCTTTATTAAATAACCCAAAACAACCGATAGCCCAATTATTCTCTTTTCTTTTTTTCTGCCGCACCCAGCAACCAAAATTCATGAATATTAAACTTCCCTTTTCCTTCCGTTCACATGACCATCACACCTTTGCCAACTCCTTGCTTCCCTTTGTCGCACACTTGCCATCACCTCAGCACCCCAAAACCAGCTTACATAACCCTAGACAAGCCACAATTAATGCAAACCAAATTGTTAACAAACAGTCAATAACAAGACTTTCCCGCCAAAATTGAATTAAGGTAGGATTTGCATTGAGGGCATCCAATGGCTAGGATTGAGTGGAAGTGATCAGAGAGCATGGGGAAACCCTAATTTGAAGCCATATATAAAGAGGAGAAAGAAGAAGGAGAAGATAGTGAATTTAGCTAAAATTTATGTCATTTATGTTAATGTACTAATTCTCTGTAATTTTCATATCATTGCAATTTGTTAACCTTAATCTACTGTATTCAAATATTTCAGTCTTAATTTAATTACTCTGTTTAATTTCAGGTATTTAATTCTTTCATAATAGTCCTTTTCAAGTGTGAAAACCTTGAATATGTGTTGTGTGATGTTGCTATGGGAATGATAAGCTCAATAATCTAGAAAGCTTTAAAGCTTTTGAACATAAAATCAGTTTAGATCAAAAAGCAAAAATACCAAAAATACAAAATTCAGTGAAAATTAAATTTGTGAGATCATTGTGATTCAAGCTATAGGAGCAGAGGGTTGTATTATGATTGCCCTTGGTAGAGACCTTTGTGGAAGTTTGATATAAGTGGTATCTTGGTCCATGTTTTTTGTTTCTCAGTGAATTCCAAATTGTAAGCATTTTCTCAAATTCTGGCAATTTCAGGTTCTGTATTGCATTGTTTTTATGTGATTATGTTCTTAGAGTTGTTAATTTAATTATATGCATTAATTATGTGGTCTGTTTGATTAGATTCAATAGTTGCCTAAGCTTTTTACATTTTCACTGTGAATTAGCTGAAATTGTGTTTCATGTTCTTGGTGTTTTAGTTTGATTTTTGTTCTTAATTGGTTTATCTTAGTTTGACTAGATGTAGTGAAATAAGTCTTTAGTTTAAAGGTTTATGATTTGTTTGAAAATCTATTTTCACATCTGGAAGAATGTTTGGATTTGCTGAGCATTTGTTGTTTCAGTGTGTTATGTTTGTGGTTCTTGGTTATTACATGTTCACTTAGGTCTATTTAGTTCATATAAGTCATAAAATTCAGTGGTCATTTGATAAAAAGTCAAAATCACCTTCAATTCCATTTTGGTAAATCTGTGTTGGATGTTTATGTGTCTAAATCATGTTTATGTGTTACCAAGTTGTTAGGATTGCTTAATCCAGTTTCCTTATAATCTAAAACATCACATTCAGTAAGCAGATCAAGATCAAAACTCATATTAGTCAACTTAGGTTCATAATCTAAAAGTCAAAATTTCATGCCTGCAGTTTTTGAATAAAAAGTAGAATTTTGTCTAGGCTTTGTTATTCAAGTTCTTGATTAGTGCTTTTGGATTTTTAATCTTTGGTTGCTTATCTTTCTGTGTGATTTTTGTTAATTTTTTATTTGCTAGTTTAACTGCTTATTCAGTGCTTTCTTTTAAGCATTTTTTCAAAAATATGCCCTGTGCACACCAGTGATACCTATTTTCATAAGCTTGCACAAGCTTCATTAAAGCTTGTTTGATTGTGCAATTTGTTGATTTGGGAAGCCTTTGTGGCTGTTTACATGTTCTAAGTGCTTATTTGCCATTCCAGCTTATTTGTATTGCTTAAATTTGCTTATCTTATTTGCAAAAACTCAAACCAATACACTGAGTGTTCAGTGTTATTGGCAAAGTTCATAAGCTCATCACAAGCTCATTTCTTGAGCTTAGCTTGTGATTTTTGGTTCTTTGAGAAGCCAAGCAACCCAACTTCTTATTTCAGTGCTTATTTTCCCATTTCTAGCTTATTTGGTAGGGCTGCATAAGCCATCTTTGTTTGTCTTTTCTGTGTATTGATTTCCATTATTCAGTCAATCACCAATTTTCATAAGCTTGTCATAAGCTCATTAGTGGACCTTAGGGTTTGCTTATTGGCTTATTTTGAAGCTTGC
>LBNU01032366.1:2605-18498 GCA_014162995.1 Artemisia annua | reverse complement strand
CCTAACTCATATTTTGTTTGGAATAAAAGCCTATTTGCTTGAGGACAAGCAAATCTCAAGTGTAAGGGTATTTGATGAGACGAAAAGTGTACCCATTTTAGGGGGTCATTTAAGCCCTAATTCGAGTTAATATGATCAAATATTTCCCTAAATCGTTCCTTTTGTCATTTTAGGTACTTTTGAGAAGAATTCTGGAAAACACATCATTTTGGACGTTTTTTGGAGCATAAAGTGAAGAAAACGACAAAGTCTCAAAAGCATGCTGGAAATCCTACCTGACGGCGTCAGAGTCACAAGGTGACGCCGTCAGCTAACTATGACAAAGGAGTGGATTCAGACTATACGTGACGCCCTAAGAAGAAAACATGGAAATAACACCTGACGGCGTCAAGTGTTAATAATCCTAGGCCGTCAGGTGTTAAGCTAAAGAGTGACGGCCCAGCGCATATTTACGAGTGACGGCGTCAGACATGGATCTAGGCCATCCGAGAACCCTAATGGCGGCGAGCTGACGGCGTCAGAACCTAAAGCCTGACGCCGTCAGAGTGTATTCTCTATAAATACTTTTCTATTATTCATTCATGAGTGTGAAACTTTTGGGAACAAAACCCTAGACAATTTTACAGCTTTTTCAAGGGTTTTTCACCCTTGATTCTTCCATGTTCAATTGAAGATAAGTCTCCATTCAAATTAATCAATATGTCTATGTGTTGGTTAATTATATCTTATGCTTGTCTTTCAATTAACATGCTAGGCTAGATTTATTTTGTGTTTGCTTAGATCTAATGAAACCTAACTATTGATTACTTGTTGTTGGTGTGTTATTACTTGTATTGGATGATTGTTTATCGATGTTAGGCTTAAGAAAACTGGCCAACCTCCTATGTGGTAACGTGCTTGAACCTCTTAAGAAACATGAACCAATGCGTACTAGGTTTTTATGGTTGTATTTAATGCATGAGCGAATTCTAATGATCCCATGTTAGGAGCTTCTAGCAGGCTCGACATAGGAGTGAAGTAGGAGCTTATAGAGTTGGGGAATTACGTACGCCACCCCACGAATGGTATTAAGGAATACACCCGTCATCCACGCAAGTAATACACACTAATTAACCGGTAAAAGATAGTTAGGAAGTAAGGAAATCCAAGAGGTGATGGATCCTGCGGGTAGACGCTCTAGCCACTGACTAGCATGGTCTCGCAGAGAGAATTGGAAGAGACGCAGTCGGGTCGTCTCTCGAGTGGCAACATCAAGGTCTATGGAATCTACGATTTTGAGGAAATCCTTGAGATGTTGATTTGGATCTTCGGAACGAAGTCCATGGAATGCGCATCCGCTTTACACCAACCGGATGGTGTCGGATCGCAAGGGAGTGACACTGGCTCCTTGGGTGAGCTCAATGGTGTTTCGATAGCCATGGTGGCTAGGACGGGAGTACTCTCCTAAGGTACGGGCTCTAGGAGGTTGGTTTGGTTGTGGTGGGTTGTTTGGTTGAGGTTGATTGTTGGGATCGAGGATATTACCACCTTCCATGATGTCGGATGGTAATGGTTACGAACAAAAATACGAAGAAAATAAATAGACTAAAGAAATCCTAGAAAAATAAAATAAAAATCTCACTAGAAAGGAATCTAATGAGTAGACCTAATAAAATAAAAATTCAACCTAAACAATAATTATTCCCCGGCAGCGGCGCTAAAAACTTGATACGCGGGATTGCGACCACGCAACAGGTTTTACCTCTCAAGGGATCTTGAGAAGCTTGCAATCCCACCAGGCAGTGTACCTGACCGATATAGTATAGTGTAGTGGTAAGTACGGGGGATTGATCGTTCTCCCACAGGGAATAGTGTTCGTTAGGTATGAAAAACTACTCTAATAGGTCTAAGGATGAGGGATGATTATTTTTGTATTTTTATATTTTTTTGAAAGCAAGTAAAATCTCGGGTTTGAAGGATTGGGCGGAATTAGTTGCTAGTCAACTAACCCAAAAACTACTATTGCAAATAAAATAAAAATAACTAAAACTAAGTGGTTGTGAAACTTATATGGAGACAAGTGTGTTTACTTAGATTTCCTTACTCCCTAACTATCTTTTACCGGTTAATTAGTGTGTATTACTTGCGTGGATGACGGGTGTATTCCTTAATACCATTCGTGGGGTGGCGTACGTACTTCCCCAACTCTATAAGCTCCTACTTCACTCCTATGTCGAGCCTGCTAGAAGCTCCTAACATGGGATCATTAGAATTCGCTCATGCATTAAATACAACCATAAAAACCTAGTACGCATTGGTTCATGTTTCTTAAGACGTTCAAGCAAGTTACCGTATAGGAGGTTAGCCAGTTTTCTTAAGCCTAACATCGATAAACAATCATCCAATACAAGTAATAACACACCAACAACCAATAATCAATAGTTAGGTTTCATTAGATCTAAGCAAACACAAAATAAATCTAGCCTAGCATGTTAATTGAAAGACAAGCATAAGATATAATTAACCAACACATAGACATATTGATTAATTTGAATGGAGACTTATCTTTAGTTGAACATGGGAGAATCAAGGGTGAAAAACCCTTGAAAAAGCTGTCAAAGTCGTCTAGGGTTTGTTCCCAAAAAGTTGCACACTAATGAATGAAAAATAGAAAAGTATATATAGAAAATACACTCTGACGGCGTCAGCTTATACGCTCTGACGCCGTCAGCTCGCCGCCATTAGGGTTCTCGGATGGCCTAGATCTACTTCTGACGCCGTCACTTGTAAACTTGCTCTGGGCCGTCACTCTTTAACATTACACCTGACGGCCTAGGATTCTTTACACCTGACGCCGTCAGGTGTAAACATCACAATTTCTTCTTAGGGCGTCACGTATAGTCAGAATCCACTCCTTTGTCTTGGTTGGCTGACGGCGTCACCTTGTGACTCTGACGCCGTCAGGAAGGATTTCCAGCATTCTTTTGAGACTTTGTCGTTTTCTTCACTTTATGCTCCAAAAACGTCCAAAATGATGTGTTTTTCAGAATTATTCTCAAAAGTACCTAAAATGATAAAAGGAACGATTTAAGGCAATATTTGATAATATTAACACGAATTAGGGCTTAAATGACCCCCTAAAACGGGTACACTTTTCACCTCATCAACTTATCTGTTTGTTCATATAAAACAGTAACTATTTGGTTCACATGGTAGGATGGCATGGAGAAGATGGTAGCTTTCGACGCTATTAATGGTGATCTGACCAGTTCTTTCAAGATCTCTTTTCTGGTCAACCTTAAAAGCACTCTTTCTGTAAGTAAGAAACTGCATAACATACATAGACATCGACAAGCAAACGTAGAAGATAACAGTTCACGTATGTAACTATGATCTCACCTCTTAACATAGATGTATATAATAAAAAGTGTGGAAACATTTGCTACACATATAAGTGTAGCTTTATTGTAATTGTACACACTTATATATGTGGATTATTTTTTTAAATATTTGTGACACCTATAAATGTAGCAAAATTATTATCCATATAAAAAAAAAGTCTACGGTTTAACATACCGTGGCAAAATAAGTGTGGAGAGTGACACTATTTTTTGTAGTGAATCTTGTCAAGTAACTACAAATGAAAACGCGACAAAGGTAGATTAGTAAGAAAAAGCATCAATCTTGTGTTTGTCATAAATATGTAGTTTATTGACCTGAAAAAGTTAAAGGTCAAGTCAAGGTGGGAAGCAAAAGAAGGCTTTGTATGCAGTTGCATCTCATAGAATTTTTTTGTCATTGGTAATAAGAATAACATAATAAAGATAGTAGTCATACAGGTTGTTAACAAAGACTAGTTTACTTCTTAGTAAAACTGTACAAATATTATCTAACTAATACACATTCATCATAGTTTGGTTGAAGATCATCTCATTAATCTTTATGAATTATGATAAGATGTGTATACATTACAAACTTATAATGTCAATGAAAATGAAGCTAATATGAACTCTCAAAAACTATGGCCGTAGTTTGGCGATGGTTTGAACTTTGAAGTATAAAGAAAATGATAATGGTATTGATTACTAGTTGTTTTTAGCTTTGATTTCAGTAATTTTACTAGAATAGTGGTCAGATCATGTAGGATACTGGGGTTGCCACGTTCGTAGCTTATGGTTGTGATCAAGCCACAAGTTCTTTAACTAGATTAACAAATTCAAAACAAAATATTTGATTGTAATGTGCCGCCACGTGTTTTTAAGGTTATGATGTGTCTATGCATAGAATATTGTTTCAAATTGAAGATATCTGAAATTTCTTTTTCAATTATAATGTGCTTGTTAAAAAAGAATGACTATTTACAGCGGAAATTACGAAAATGCTAAAATAATAAATGATGCTAAAACAATGCTTTAAGAAGGCGTTTGGTGCATGAGAATGAGTATCAAGGTATGGATTCATTGTCAATAATGTTATTTGTTTAGTAGATTTTGGTTTTCAAGACAAAAATGATCTCTAAAAATTGCCTAGAGGTAGTGGGTTCAAGTCTCGTAACATATGAAATACAATTTGTGAGATGAGCAATGTAGGTTATAAAAATTGCTAAAAAAAATAACGAAACAAAAAAGAATGATAGTAAAAAGAATAAATAAATAAATAAAAAGTGATTGAATGCTACTAATTATTGGCTAAGTTTTGTATTAAGATCCATTATTGTACAGGAGCCACATGCTTAGATATGAATGGACCGGCGGCGAAAGCGTAAAATGAATCTAAAAATTTTTAACGAATTTTATGACTAGTAGTAGCTTTTAGCACAAGCGACAAATTAACGTGGACTCTTTACTTTTATTTTGACCATCACTTTAACGTAACCGATTACGTGATCAGCCTCCATTATTTTACCATCTTCATTCTTCCATGACCCACTTCCCACGTAACCGCTTACGTCACCCACCATTTATATACCACTTCAAATTTAACTTCTTATCAAAATAAAAAATTTAATTTGTAGTAGTTTCCTTCTCAACTTACATGGTCATTTTTTTTACTTATTCTTTCGAACGTTAAATTTTTACGAACTACACCACATATCTCACATGTTTTCAATTAGACTTAGAATTTTATAACGAGACTTGAAGTTTTGCCACAACTTTTAGGTTGATGACCATTCACGTACCGCTGACTCAAATGGTCTTACATGATCACTTAGACTATATACTTGTAAAGTTTATAAAAGTAATTAGTGTGATTACATTTACGTGAAATGTTTGTCTATTAATAATGAATACATTACTTAGGGTGTGCTTGGTTTAAACTCGGAAAAGGAAAATGCAATGATAATGGTGAGGAAAGTGAGGGGAAAGAAAAGCATTCTCCCAATTTATTGGGTAATGACTCATTAATCACTATTGGGTAATGAGTCATTGCATTATACTCTACCAAAGTTATAAATAGCGTAAGGTGTGGCGTGGCGGCGAAGCCAAGCCTCAAGCCTTACAAGTCATAGCGAGGCTACGGCGTTTTTTAAGGCGTGACTCAAGGCGGCATAAATTTTTTTATAAATTTATATATTTATATCATATTTCATATATATATATAATACATCAAGTTTACAAAAAGAGTTGTACATAAGAAATAAACCCAAAAAACTAAGTTATCCTTGCATTTTTCGTCATTTTTTTAAATAAAACCTTCTTTATCGGAGTAGGTTGTCAAAACCTAAAAAATAAAAAACCTTATCACATTCACTGAGTTACTCAATTATATGAGTGATAGAAAGTAGAAACATGATTTTAGTAATTAGAAAATTCAACCCAAATAGTTAAATACTACTAAATCCTTTAAAAAAGATAAAAAGCCCAAATTCTAGCCCAAATACTACTAAATTCTTTAAAAGCTTCTAAATAAGGCGCCACGCCTCGCGCTAAGGCGCGCCTTATCGCGCCTCATCTGGCGCCACGCCTCAAGAAGACGCCTTGGTCTGTTTCGTAGCGACGAGGCCACGCCTCGCGCCTTAGCGGCGCCTTAGCGACGCTAAGGCGCACGTTTTAGAATCCTGTCTACCAAGCAATATTTTTCATTATCTTTTTCATTCCCCACCCCATTGACCCTACCAAGCATGCCCTCATTTGTTTCGGTAAAAGTACATAAATGAATGAGTAACCTGTATTTCAAATTTTTGATTTTGAATAAGATCTTACATATAGCCCATAATTTATTTAATAAAAGGTCTCGATCAGTCAATCTGTGTGGACTAGATACAACAAAACTACTTTACAAACTAGTTTGAATTGGTTTTGCTACTTATTGTCAGTATCTTGTAAGTATACATCAATAATATAAAATCGAGAGAGAAAGACTGCCATAGGGACATTTGTTGGATACTTACAATATATAAAGGCTTGCACTCTTTAACACAAATCAATCATACACACACAAAAAATTTCATAAATTTTCACCAAAACTTAGCAGCAAAAAGAAAATGGTTGCTTGTATCCTCACTTCAAGAACAGAAATCTTTGAATTTGAATCCAATCACATCTTCAAATACTGCAAACCAGATCACCTTGATCAAATTTCTTGCAAACCCATCTCAAAAATCACTTGTAACAATCAAAACCATGATAACAATGATGATCATGACGATTTATGGTTAAAAATGAAAGATGAAGCAAGATTTGATATTGATCAAGAGCCCATATTGTCAACTTACTATATTAGCTTAGTTTTATCTCATGCATCACTAGAGTCAGCTTTAGCAAATCATATTTCTATAAAGTTAAGTACTACAAGTTTATCTAGTGCATCTTTATATGAGCTTATCATGGGAGTGTTCAAAGATGATCAAGAAATTATTAGATATGTTAAAGATGATTTAAGGGCTGTTAAAGAAAGGGACCCTGCTTGCATAAGTTATGTACATTGTTTTCTAAATTTTAAAGGGTTTATTGCTATTCAATGTCATAGGATAGCACATTACTTATGGTTAAAAAATAGAAAGGTTTTAGCACTTTTGATACAAAGTAGGGTGTCTGAGGTTTTTGCATTGGATATACATCCTGGAGCTAAGATTGGTAGTGGGATTATGTTGGATCACGCGACAGGTGTCGTGATAGGGGAGACCACGGTTATTGGGAACAATGTGTCGATTTTGCATAACGTGACGTTAGGTGGGACCGGGAAGACTAGTGGCGATAGGCATCCTAAGATTGGTGATGGTGTTTTGATTGGCGCGGGGACTTGTGTTTTGGGGAATATTGGGATTGGTGATGGGGCGAAAATTGGGGCCGGGTCGGTTGTGTTAAAAGACGTGCCCGCTAAGGCTACAGTTGTTGGGAATCCCGCCAGGTTAGTTGGTGGGAAAAAGGATAATGTTAAGGTTGATACGGTTCCTAGTTTTACTATGGATCATGTTCAACACGATGAGTGGTCGGATTATGTTATTTAGGTAATGTTCACATTTTTTCGACTTGCGTAGATGACTAGGTATGCACATGTACAGAAGTGATTATACTTCGTATATATATGTGCAAACAAGGGTGGATGTGTGCAATCAATATGCACACGCGTTTTAACACCTTTTATTATCGAGAACTTTTAGCAGATGATAGGTGTAACTTGGTGTAAAATCGGAAGATTTGTTTAACTAAGTGAGAGTGCGCTCTCCTGGTCGGACAGTGGATCTCCAAAATGTATCTTTGAGTTGAACCAATAATGTTGGTGTAGATTATGATTAATAAAAGAGTTCTTTGTTGTTTTGGTGTTTCTTATGGTCCTCGTGTCCTAGATATTTTTATCTGTTATCCGACATTTAGAAAAGTTCAATACGAAACAACATTTATCTAAAGAACAAATAACAAGATCTCAACCATCCATCTATTTTAAATCTAAAGGTCTAGATTAATCCTCATTTTAATATAATTAATTATTGAAGGGTACTTTTGTAATATCATTCCTAATTAAACATAACCTCCTCATTTACACACCTTCCGATCAAAAAAACACAAATCTGATAATCAATCTTCATTCAGCTCCTCCTCCAATGCGACGTCGTCCGACTCACCGGAATCCAGTCATCATCAACGTCACAAGGCCGCCAATACTTCCGGCATCACTACTCTGACAGCGTGGTTTGATCGGGATATTCATCAATCAACATATCCGTTTTCCGGTTAGTTGTGGTTTGATCGGGATGGGGTGATGCAGCTACTGGTGGTGTTATATCCGTTTTTTGGTAGCGGAAAATTATAAATAATTAGAGGGAGCATATACACTAAAAGGAAGAACGACTATTCATATTCATATTAATTTGAATAAAAATGAAGAAACCAAACTTGAGAAAAGTGGTGGAGCTCGGCTGTCGTGGCTGCAAGAGATGAGAAATGAGAGGTTGTGAGATAAGGTATTATACAAGTGGTGAAGCTGGTAGTGGCCGCAAGAAATAGTGATGGTAATTATGTTTTTTGAGAAATAATAATGAAAGGTTTGTGGGATGGGTGGGATATTAAAATACACAAGATGTGAATATATTACGGAGTATTTTACTTGTACATATTAGGGCATCCACTATAAGAGGTTCATGAAAAGGTTTATAAAATTTGAAGAGGTTTATAAATTGAGTCACCATAGTGAGGTGAGGTTTATGATGACATGGAATGAAATAGGTCTAAGTTTATAGAGATTTTCATTGCAACTAAATACATGTAATTCATTTAATACCTCATTAAATTATAAAGTTTTAAGAAGTTTAAACACAGTGATAATAGGTTTATAAAATGAGAAATTTAAGAGCATATGACATGGAAATTCTATAAACCTTTTTAAAAGGTTTACCATAGGAGATGCTCTTACAACGACATTGATATCTGCTTATAAAATTGACAATTATTCCCTTGACCTTGCAAAACATCTGGTCATTCAACTTCTGCTTTGTCATATCTGCTTATGAAAATGTTTAATTTAATCATGTAAAATTGAAATGTTATGTTTTAAATAATCTAGTTTTAAACTTTTTATGTTTTGAATAAGTACATACAAGTAATTTGTAAAAGTCTAATCACTTTAATACAAGTTTAGCCGCTCTTGGCATGTTTTATTTCTACCTACCTTTTTTATATATAAATGAGAATAGACTACATGGCGACTTGGACTTTTGAAAAAGAAAAAAAAATTCGTCTTTTTACAAATCCCATTGGATTTCTTTACGAATCCCGTAAGATTTTTCTGGACGAAAATTTTGAAAAAAAAAATCGTCTTTTTACAAATACCATGAGATTATCGTCTTTTTACGAATCCCATGGGATTCACAATGAATCCCTTGTGATTTCATACCGAAGTATATAACAATGCATATCTATAGAAAGATGTTTTAATTATCGTCGAAAGTATGATTTAATGCATATCTTTTGCATACTTTTTGGTATGTTCTTTGTTCCCAATCTTTGTGTCATTTCTTTTTGGTTTCTATGCGTATGAGAATTCAATCTCAGTATTTTTTTATAAAAGAAGTTTGATACTTTAATATTATTGGGTATAAGTTTGACTTCCTCGATAGTAATGTAATGTGAGATGATTGGATTAATGTAATTGTCACTGCAAATTCATAAAAAAATACTACCTTGTGATTTTATACAGAATCCCATGGGATTCACAATGAATCCCATGGGATTCACGTGAATCCCATGGGATTCACAATGAATCTCTTGTGATTTCATACCGAATCCCATGGGATTTACAATGAATCTCATGGGATGCACCAAAGAATCCCATGGGATTAATACAGAATCCCATGGGATTCACAATGAATCCCATGGGATTTTTTGTTTCAAAATTTCCGTCCAGAAAAATCCCACGGGATATTTACAATGAATCTCATGGGATGCACCAAAGAATCTCATGGGATTAATACAGAATCCCATGGGATTCACAATGAATCCCATGGGATTCATACTGAATCCTTTGTGATTTATCGTCTTTTTACGAATCCCGTAGGATTTCTTTACGAATCCCGTGAGATTTTTCTGGACGGAAATTTTGAAACAAAAAATTTCTTCTTTTTACGAATCCCATGGGATTTTTCTAGACGGAAATTTTGAAAAAAAAATCNCGAATCCCATGGGATTTTTCTGGACTGAAATTTTGAAAAAAAAATCGTCTTTTCACGAATCCCATGGGATTTTTTACGAATCCCGTGGGATTTTTCTGGACGGAATTTTGAAAAAAAAGTTCGTCGAAAGTATATAACAATGCATATCTATAGAAAGATAATTTTTTTCTCGTCGCGATGGTGTATTTTTCGTAGCTTGAAGATTTACCGGTTGCAAGATATGTTGTTTTAAAAAAAAAATGGAAAGTAGGTTTTTATATTAAATGAGCTAAAATGCCAATTTTGCCCTCCTTTTGTTATTTTTTGATTTGATCTTAGCCACTAGATGAAAAGTGGATGGATGGTTGAGATTGTGTTATTTGTTTTTTAAGTGATACTTGTTTTGTATAGATCTCACCTCATCCGACATTTAGTCACAATTGGTAAATTAGATGCTCTGCCTGCCATACACTCACTCATCATCTAGTCACAACCTTCACAACTGATTTATAGATACTTTGCCAATTATCTTAAATTTAGTCACAATGTGATAGATATCATGTCATTTTTAGTCCTCTAGTCACAATCGTATAACTGATATTATGCCACGTACCGACATTAAACGTATGATATTTGTTTTGTCACCCATTCATCATATAGTTACAATCATATGACTGGATGAGAAAAGTTCAATACGAAATAAGATTTTTTTAAAGAACAAATCAACCAATCATGACCATTCATTTAACTTTGATCCAATGGCTAGATTTAATCATTTATTTAAATTAATAAAAGACAGAGGGCGTTTTTGTAATTTATCACTCCACCATCTGACGTTGATCGCGTCACCATAAACCGTCATCTTCAATACGAAACCGATTTAATCATTTATTTTCTTTCCCCGGTTCCTTCTTTTCTGTCCCATTTTTTTTTCTAATTTCACTTGTTATTAATTTTTCAAAATTAATAAATACCTTCTTCTTCTATAACTCAACTATGGCGACAACAACTAGAATAAGGATCACTGCCACCTGAGATCCCAGATCTGTAGCCGCCGCCACTATATTTGACCTCCACTGTGGGGAAATCATGGGAGCCTAAAAAGCCTATATCCGGTAAGATGTCTTGAAGTTGGTGGTGTTAGGTGAGCTTTCTTATTCATGATGGATGGTGATTGTAGTGGAGGTGTTGTCGTCGACGGTTTTTGATGGGGAGAGATGGTGATGGTTAATGGATATATGTTTGTAATCAGTTTATATGATTTTTGGGTAAAAGGGATTCACCCTGGCAAAATAAGTTTATATGATTTTTGTGGTTTGAAATGGATGTGAATATGAGTTGTGGAGGATTTAAATGGTGAGGATGTGTAGAAATGGTGGGTTGGGGTATCAAGATACGGAGATACTGGAGAAATGGGTAACATTTTAATGTACTGGAATATATGCATCCTTTATTTTTAAAGTTATTGTTGATACTTGTAATAATAGTTATTGGGTAAAATGTTATAATGGTTATAGTGTATGTAGATTTTGTTGTAAACCAGTTAAAATAATTTGCTTTGCAATCTAGTTGTTCAGCTATTTTTTTTATGCAAAAGGTTACTTAGCGCATCTCGAGACATTGAAGCCAGATTTTTTTTTTTTTTTTCCTATCTTTCTCAATGAATCCCATGAGATGCACCAAAGAATCTCATGGGATTCATACTGAATCCTTTGGGATTTATCGTCTTTTTACGAATCCCGTGGGATTTTTCTGGACGGAAATTTTGAAAAAAAAATCGTCTTTTTACGAATCACATGGGATTTTTACGAATCCCATGGGATTTTTTTGATGTAAACGTCGGAGTTTCAAACTTTGTTTTAAGGATGGTATGTCTCTTTCTGTGTTCAGCTTGAAGATGTATGGGGCAGGCAGCCAGGGAGAGGGGTGGTTCGTCAAGTTGATGATAGGTAACGACAAGAAAAGAATATCATATGATTGTGGCTCAAATTATTGGTACGCGGGGATAATATCGCCAGTCATGGAACGGTGGAGATCTATGCAAAACAAGTATCACATAAAAAAACAAATAACGCCATTCTCAACCATCCATCATCACTTTTCATGTAATGGCCCTAAGATCAAATCAAAAAATAATAAGGGGAGGGCAAAATCTGGGCCATTTGTAGCCCCATTGATATAAGAAACCCACTTTTCAATCTTTTTTTTTAAAAACATCATATCTTGACAAACGGCGCTAATCTTCAAGCTCGAAAAAATACACATCGCGACGGAGGAAAAAAAATTTCTTTCTATAGACATGCATGTGTTATATACTTTCGGGATGACTTTTTTTTTCAAAATTCCGCCAGGAAAAATCCCACGGGATTCGGTATAAAAAACGTCCCATGGGATGTGGTAAAAGACGATTTTTTTTTTCAAAGTTTCCCGTCAGAAAAATCCACGGGATTCGTAAAAAGTCGCTATTGGGATTCGGTAAAAAAACAAAAAAAAAAAAAAGAAAAAAAAAAAAAAAAATAAAAGAAAATGAGAAATTTTTTTTTTCAAAATTTCTGTCCAGAAAAAATCCCACGGGTTCGTAACAGAAATCCCACAGGATTCGTAAAAAGATTAATTTTTTTTTTCAAAATTTCCGGGGTCCAGAAAATCTCACGGGGATTCGTAAAAGAAATCCCACAGGATTCGTAAAAGATGATTTTTTTTTTTTTTTTCAAAATTCCGTTTCAAAGCAATCCCCGATGGGATTCGTTAAAAGAATCCCATGTGAGTTCGGTAAAAGACGATTTTTTTTTCAACAATTTCCGTCCAGAAAAGATCCACGATTCGTAAAAAGACGATAAATCCCCAAAGGATCTCAGTATGAATCCCATAGAGATTCTTTGGTGCATCTCATGGGAGTTCATGCGGAAAGAGTAGGAAAAAAAAAAAAAAATCTGCTTTCAAGGCTGTCTCGAGAATGCGCTAAGGTAACCTTTTGATAAAAAAATAAGCTGAGAACAACTAAGAGTTGCAAGCAAGATTGATTTTAACTGTTTACAGACAAAAATCTTACGTATGACACTATGAACATTATAACAGCTTTTACAATAACTCATTATTACAAGTATCAACAATAACTTCTTAAAAATAAAGGACTGCAGTATATCCAGTACATTAAGATGGTACCCATTTCTCCAGTATCTCCCGTTCTTGATACCCAGAGAGCCCACCATTTCTACACATCTCACCATGTTAAATCCTCCACAACTCATGATTCACGATCCAGTTTCAAACCACAAAATCATATAAACTCTATTTGCCAGGTGCAATCCCTGTTTACCAAAATCATATAACCTTCCNCGTTTACATTTACATTATAGCCGCTAAACTGTGTTAACTTTTAACTTAAGTTTGGAGTCAAAAAAAAAAAAAATAATAAATAAATAAATAAGGGAAGTGATTTGCACACTCCTAAAAATGATTGTCACACTCACATTTTGAGTGTGCCAATAATTTTTGGGAGTGTGCAAATCACCTCCCAATAAATAAACTGGTGAATTCTCTATATATATTATTTGGCGTGAGGCATTAAAAAAAATTATTTTTTTGGGCTTTACGTTTGGGCTGTTTTTGATCCAGGTTTGTATCCAGGTTTCTTTTATCTTCGTTCCACCGTTCCCTTTAATATATCACATTAATGTATCCGATAAGTATCACACTATCACCGCTTGCACTATAGGTTTTCCAAGAATTTTTTGATCGTCTTTTGTATTAAGCTTCTTCATCGTAAGGTTGGTTTTTTTTGGATTAGTTGTTACTGTTTTTAGTGTTCTTTCTATGCTACATATTCTTCCCAGTTGGTTTTGTTAGACCAATTCAATTTTTCCTGTATATTTGTGGTGTGGGTTAGGTACATATGCTTTCTGCCATCTAAGTTAGTTGTTTTACGTCTGTCTATAATTATGAAAAATTATGTTTTTTGTTATTAATTATGAAAAATTATGTTTTTTTTATGATTTTCTGAATCTTAATTTTTTGCTATTAATTATGAAAACTTTTGTTTTATTGTTCGAAATCAAAGTATGATATGTGATGATCCTCTTTGTTTTTGTCTTTTTGATGTCTGAAATCAGTTTAGGTCTCAACCGGCGGCTGAATAACTCTGGCGACTTAACCGTTGTGCAATCCGATTTTTTTGGAAGATTACAATCAATTTACAATTCACTGTAAGTTTAATTGTATCTTAAAAATTAGTTTATCTAAATCAAGTTGATTGGTTATGGTCATTTTAATTGATGTAGGTGTTAACAAAATAGAATTGTTTGGTGTCAGGTTGAACGGTGCTCAAGACGAGATGTTATAGGCCTAAGAAAAAAGAGACAGGCAAGTGAAAAGATTTATTGCTTTCGCTGAAAGGTAATAAGTTGCTTAAAAAGCATTAGTTTTGCTTTCTTTTTCTTATTTTGTAAAAAAAAAAACTATGGTGCAGTTTTGTAGTGGTTAGGATCTATTTGCAAGTGAAAGAAGCTGTTTGGAAAAGCATATGTGTAAACATAAGCACTTTTAGTTAATTTGGAAAGCTCATAAGGTAATTTTTCTGGGGATATGAGCTTATGCTCTTAAATAAGCGATAACCTTCAGTTTGATAAGCTTGGTTTTTGGGTATTTGCGATTGAAAAAAGCTGTTGGGCTTATTTAATTATGGGAAAGCCAATAACCTCACTATCTAGAGCTTAGGAGCTCATCAGCTTGAGCTTACTGTTATCACTTATCTAAGAGCATAAGGTGAAACTTGCAAATAGATCCTAATGAATAATTAGTAGCTTGAAACTAAACTTATTTCATGTGTTGTGTTTCCGGTTGCTTCATAAAACTGCTTATATGTTGGCTTCTGTACACGCGCGTGTTTGTTCATGAGTTGTTGCATAAAGACGCCCTTTTGGTTTTTTGGTGAAGGGGAACATGGTGTGACTGGCTGTCTGCTTCTGCTAGGGGTAAGAATACCGAGTTTTTAGGTTGATTTATGACTATGCAACGTGTCCGAGGTTTATGCCACGTAATAGTGGACAGTTTAAAGAAAATATTGTGGGAATTATGTCTACGTATAAGCAAAAAAGATGGTGATGATAAAGGAAAAAGAGTTATGCTTATCTAATGATTCAGTAGAAAAAATCGAACATACAAAGATAAGCTTTGTTGCAAAACTTCTACATCAATTCTTTGCGACATTCTGTTTAACGAATACTATTACACACAAAGCGTTTTTTTAATGTGCTTTTTAAAAAACAAAGACGTGGTCAATGGTAGATGTTAACGTTGAAAGTGAATCGGGTCAGGGGCTGTTTGGGATTTCTAATTAGCTAATCTATATTTAGGGGATTGCTTATCGAAAATTTGTATCATAATCTTAATGATCATACACGCTTTACTATTACACCTTTTTGTGTATTGCAGCTGCTAATTGTATGATGGCAGAAGATTCTACCAGTGGTTGTGGTATTTCGAACGAATGGATGGCGATACTAGAAACAGACGTTACATGCTTTCTGTAGATAGTTTATTGGATACATGTGTACCCACTGACAAAACGGCTATCAGAAAGCAGCAATGTTTTGACAGACAAGGTTTGTGTAAGAGCAATTAGTTTTTACATCATGCTTTAAATACTATGCAGAATGACGTTTACAGTCGTGTGTCTGCTGGCTGTTGGTGCTCATGCAAGATAGGTTTGCCTAACGACTTTTCATTGCAGCAAACATTGTCGACGTGGAAAAGCAAGTTTGTTCAATGTCGTGTTCAGATACACATGTGGCGAAACTACCCTCCGAAAGTCAGTTGTAGAATGACT
>LBNU01032363.1:73818-89782 GCA_014162995.1 Artemisia annua | reverse complement strand
TAAATCCATTAGTCAACTGTTTGATTATTTATCTTAAGCATGCTCGTATAACAAAAAAATAAATAATTTCTATCAAGTTCAACGACAATTTTCTTGGAGTTATCTGCCTATGCTATGCGACTATCTCCCATCACATGATTTCAGCGTGTTAAATTTCCATGTAGAGGATTTATAGTTTCATTATCATTCGTGTTCTTCATTCATGTATTTGGTATGTGTACCGTGTGCGCTTTTCTATTTCGATCATAACTCGCCATCGTATAATTGTTTGTATTTTACATGCAAAAATAATGTAAATAAAAAACAACTAAAGATTTGGCCCCCCACAAAATTAAATTATTGTATTTCAGCCTCTCCAAAAATATTGTTCAAGCTCAGCCCAAGCCAAGGCCGAGTCCCGGTTATTGATGGTCTTTATGCCTGGTGGAAATAAAAAGAATGGGGCTTGATTTCATTTTTTTTAACGGCGACATTTCATTAAAAGAAAACTAGCAAGAAGCTAGCAATTAGCAATTAGAGTACATGGGAGATTTTAATCAATCAGTCCAACTATAAAGCATACAACCTCTAGACTTAAGCAAAGAAAAAAAATACAAACGAATATTATCAAAGATGTCACTTTTCCTCGTATAATGAGAGTTAAAAGTGACGTTATTATGAAATCGCCAAATCCACCATAAAGAAGTCGCAATAATGACAAACATACGATGAATATTTTCTTTAGAAACGTGCTAAGAGCTCAACCAATCTCTCAAACGGATGTGAGATATGAATAAAGGTATGGAGGCGTCGCACCAAGTGCGAACGAGCCTCCAAATATCTTTGGCAATTTCACGCACGGAAAAGATATGGAGGTTAAACTCCACATTACCATCACAAGAAGGGCAAGAGATCGCCGGGATTTCGATACCTTGGGACGAGAGATTGAAACGATGCGGAAGCCTGTCAAGCAATAAACGCCACATGAAGATATTCATTTTGCGAGGAAGAGAATTATCCTATGTAGTAGGAGGATCAAAAGAAGGCAAAAGTTAAGCGTCAATATGCCTACGAATCACCCCTAACCATCATGTGCAATAGACCAGACACAAGTGTCCGAATCACAAAGGATATCAACTAGGCTAATTTCGTTCAACATGTCGCCAAGATAAGCCTTGTTACAAACACCTAATTCTGATCTAGACCAATTCCAACACCATTGGCCATTTGAAATGCGATCTAAAATCAAACAATCCTTATCATGCTCCAACTGAAAAAGTCTATTGAATCGGAGATATAACGGGGAGTTACCAAGCCACGTATCTTCCCAAAATCGAATGAGAGTACCACAATCCACCTGGAAGCGTAATGAGTCATCAGGAAGAATGGTACTCGAATGTAAATAATTAGAAGTCCCCACATATAACGGGGCTTGGTTTCATTGAACAACCCCGACCAGACCTCCTTTACTTAATCTCATTTCCGGTGCTTAAGTGTCCTGAAAATTTAAATAAAGAATGTAACTTCTAGTCATATACAACAAATTGAACAAAGAATCAGCAGTTCTTTATTTACCAGCTAACTTTTATAACTATTTTTTCTTTTATAAGTCAGCCTTCTAAAAAAACTATTTGTGTTCCAATAATCTGGAATTTTGTTATTTTATAGTAAATGTTTATTGGATGATTGTTTATCTATCCAAATTGCTTTGAAAAGACATTCTTTGACTCGGGGTACACAACGCCAAGGTTTTATCATTGACCGTTTCTAATATTTTCACTGATGGCCTCAAAGGCTCAAATGTGTGCTTACTTACAAGGTTTGAACCTTTACCTCTTGTGAGAATGTTATATGTCTTATCATTTGACCATTTGATTTTTTTTTTGAACAAATATTTCATTTCACTCCATTTGATGGAAGTTGTTATTTTCTAGTATAGTGACCAAATACCTTTTAACGTAGCCAGATACATCAATGTGAAGGGGAATCTGACCATATTTATATTTTACATTCAACTTTCATAATTTCAGTATCTGTGTTATACTGTTATGTTAATATCTATAGGCTAATAAATGGGGTTGTACAACCTCCACAAGACAAGTAAACATTTAATAAAAGCTAGAGAGGTATAAATGATAACGTGTGATATGATGATAGTTTTTTGCTAATATCAAAAAACTATAAACCTGAAAGTACGAAATAGAAAATATAAAGTTTAATATGTCAAACGCTTAAAACTGTCAGAAATACGGAACATAAACTTAAAAAAAAAATGTGTTGTACTGAAATAAAAAGGGAGACAAAGAGGGGACAAGGGGGACAAAAAGTACAACCCCCTAGTAGGGGGGTTCGGTTAGTACAACCCATTGGAAAACTAATTAACGTGTATTTCTTGGTTAAAATTCATTATAGTGGAGAACTAGTTAATGTGCATTGCTGATGAAACTTCAACCATGTGTGGTTTAAAACGAACGGAGTAGAATTTTATGCTACATGGTTCTTGTTTAACGACAGTTGTTCAAAAGAGAAATGTATAAAGATACTATACATTACGTAACAAGACTTAGGCCCCGTTTGGTTCGTTGTAATTGGACGTAATTTGATGTAAGTGTAATTTGATTACATTACGTAGTGCGCTTGGTTTACATAACGGATGTAATTGTAATTCAAATTACATTACGTAGGCCGTTTGGTTTGCAATGTAATTGTAATTCAATCCTTCCAATTACATCAAGGGAGGTAATTCAGATTACATAGCAAGTTGGATGGAAAGTTTTGAATTACGTTGTAATTCAGTATTTTATAATTCAAAGTATCAGTATTTATAAAAATATTATTATTGTGATTATTAAAAAATATTTATTATTATTATTATTGTTGTTGTTATTATTATTATTATTATTATTATATTAATTTTAATATTAATAATATTTTATTATTCTTAATATTATTATTATTATATTATTTAATAAATAATATTAAATGATTTATTATTTAACAAATAAATATTATTATTTTATTATTATTATTATTTTATTATTATTAATATTTTATTAATAATATTAATATTTTATTATTATTATTATTTATTATTATTATTATTATTATTATTACTTTTATTATTAATAATATTTTATTATTATTAATATTATTATTATACTATTTAATAAATAATATGAAATGATTTATTATTTAATAAATAATAATATTATTATTTTATTATTATTAATATTTATTAATAATATTAATATTTTATTATTATTATTATTATTTTATTATTATTATTATTATTATTATTATTATATTACTTTTATTATTAATAATATTTTATTATTATTATTATATTATGTAATAAATAATATTAAATGATTTATTGTTTAATAAATAATAATATTATTATTTTATTATTATTAATATTTTATTAATAATATTAATATTTTATTATTATTACTCCCTCCGTCCCAAAATTATTGTCCAGTTTGAATTTTCAAAGTCAAACTAGTTCAACTTTGACCATAAATATATATTTTTTCATTACATAATACTTGATAAAAAATTATACCATTGAAAAGTACACTTAAAACACAATCCATTTATATATTTTGCATCAAATATTATCTAACACCCATAAAAATATTTAAGGTCAAAGTTGAAGAAAAAAGACTAAAAAAGTCAATTATGGACAATAAATTTGGGACGGAGGGAGTATTATTTATTTTATTATTATTTATTATTATTATTATTATTATTATTATTATTACTTTTATTATTAATAATATTTTATTATTATTAATATTATTATTATTATATTATTTAATAAATAATATTTAAATGATTTATTATTTAATAAATAATAATATTATTTTATTATTATTATTATTATTATTATTATTATTATTATTATTATTATTTTATTGTTATTATTATTATTATTACTATTATTATTTTCTGAATTACATTACGTTGCGAGTTAACCAAACACAATGACAGATTTTATCAATTACAATTCCAACATATTACAATTACAACACATTTCAATTCTTTGAATTACAATTCATTCAAATTACAATTCCTTCCAAAAATTACAATTCCTTCAAAAACATTCTGCGAACCAAACGCACCCAGGATCAAATGAGAAATATAATTAAGATGAGAAGAATGAGAAGAAACTACAACCACAAATATTAGATGCACCCATGAAAAATAGATGCATCTCCTGTTATTTCTCTTTCCTTATTTGAAATATGTGGTTATAATTTTTTCTCACTCTTCTCATTTCATTAATTCTTCTCACTAGATCCATACTCAACGTAACAATTGTATGGTACCACGAAAGTACAATACATACAGCCATACAGGAACTAGACATATATAGGACCGGTTATCGGGTTTTAACCAAGGCTTATTCAAGTTGGTCTCGACGAGACACTAGATCACCCCAGGAACTTGATTTTGCCACTCAAGTGCTTTCCTCGTTGTTGTTAATCTTCCTTTCCGCTCTTTAATATTGTAAAGATTGGGGGAAAAAAAGACATATAGGCCATGTTTGGCTTAAAAGCGCAACCAAAACATGTGGACATGCTAACATGCCTTGTTTATTTGACGTAGATAGCATTAAAAGGCATACCACAATGTTTTTCCAGAAAAGGAAGCATTTTTAATTGACTATTTCGTGACTTCAAGAACTCCTAATCAGAAGTCTCGTAATATTGAAAATCATGGATGCTAACACGGCTAGTTAAACGCCTTGAGAAAGTAACACTTGTGTATGAAATTAAATAATGTAACTAACGTAGAACCTTAATTCAACATTCTGGGCCTTTTTATACTTTCAGGATACGTAAACTTTAGTTTTTATTTCATTTTCATGAAGAAAACTATCATTGATTTAAGGATCATAATAATGTTTCTTTTCATGTAACTTTTTATCACCAAACTTTATAAGTGATAAGTAGTCGTCCACTAAGATCCCACTAAACCACTACTAATATTTTGAAGATTCTGTTTGAGTAGTTATGTTCCTTCTCTAACTTTTTTAGTAATTGACAGAGTTGCTTAAACACTTGACTTACAATAATTTCCCAAATATCATCCCTTGGAACTTATCTTGGCTATGCCACAAAATCAAACAAATTTAATTTTCTCTTAGTGGCCGGGTTTTATTAGCTATCATCTGTGATGATGGTGGTCGAAAACATTTTATTAGACTGATATTAATGGCAAACCATAACCCTCAACTGACCGAGTTCTCCCCACTAGCCCAACCACAGGCGACCGAGTCCCCCCAATCAAATGAATGTATGGTTGGCTACCCGACCACAAATTCAATTTTTTTTTTTTTTTTTTTTTGGTATTTGTATGTAGTGTTTGAGAAAGAAAGCTGAGTTGACGCTGATATGGCAGAGATAACTATAAAAAATTGTGGATACCGTTAGCTATCAGTCTTATGTATGATTTATGTGGGCATAAGATCTTAAATATGTTATGAGTGTAAAGTCTTTATCCGATTTGATACGATAATTTTAGAAACCAAAGCATGTTACGAAAAACAAAAAACAAATGATTGACTTCTAATGAGTATCTCACTATTATGTCGAAACCTTTAAATCTTTTATGAAAGTTGTGGTGCATAGAAGTATAGAACACCACGATAACCTCTAGAACCTGCTTACAACATTTGGGTATGATTTATAAATCATTATTAGAAATACAATGTATTCATAATAAGATCCAAACATTAACAACCAAAATGACAATTTAGTTTAGGAAGAAGCCCTCTTATATACCTAAAAGCTAAGGGCTCCGGGGGTTATGGCTCAAGCCATGACCTTTTTTGAATGTCACATCATGTCAACTCATCAACACACTCTTTTTCACTCACATCCAAAAAAACCCATCCCTCATAACTCAAGCCAAAACACCATTTTAGAGCCCATCATACTCAATTAAAACACAAACTCATGACTTTTGGGATTAGGATCATCTCATGTTCAAATAAGATATTATATGAAATGAGGGTCCACTTTTTAAAAAAAGTTAGGGCCCATTTTTTTTTTTTTTTTACTCTCACAATATTATAAACATGNCTATTGGCTCAAGCCAAGGAATTGGCGAATAGTTTGGATTTTTTTTTTTTTTTTTTTTTTTTTTTTTTTTTAAATATTTTTTATGTTTTTTTGGTTGGTGGGGGATGCGATTTGGCTTGGTGCCACGCTAGATGACTTTGGTACTCAAGCCATAACACCTAATACTCTAAGTGCAAACAATGGAAAAGATTCCAAGATTCTCGACTGCCCAGCTTTTAATGGGTAAGAACAACGCCCGAAGGGAGCAACACCAAGCTGAGCCACTAGTATAATAACAAATTTTATCAAAATTATGATTTTACAAATTTGAAATGGTAAACCATGAATCAAACTAGATTGAAATATTAAGTTGTCAACGCAAACCCTATGCCAACACGTCGACCGCAAAACAAAAGATTGCGAGACTCTTGTTCAGAGGCTCAAGGGTATAATCTCGTTTAACTCAATCAGGGAATTCGAAAGCAATTCACCGTCCGCGCCCCAACCCTTTAAGACATGATTTTAACCGATAAGATAATCCCTTGCAATTCCGATATATCTACTTAATATGTTAGATTTATTTCCTTCTTATGACTTCTTACGTTGGTGTAATGGACATAAAAGACGCATCAACCTGTCTCCCAGCACATGTCCAAACTAAAACACCCCTCTCCAAATGACGCGTCTTGAATAGATATTGATAACATTTCAGTTGTTTGGAAGACTGACTTGTGTAGAGAGTTGTGAGTGTGATGTTGGTTTTTGCAAGATGTATTGGTATATAAGTGAGATATGTTTGAGTGGGATGATGTTATTGGTGAAACAAAAATGTACGTTGAGTTATCACATGCGTTAAGTTAGCGGTGACGATGTTGGTTACATTATACCTTACCTTAAAAAAGAAAAAGAAAACCACCCAAAAAGATAACTACATTTAGGTAGAAACATTTAATAAAAAATTAAAAAGTAAATATAATGAATTAAAAAAAACGTGTCAACATTATTTCCAATTAATTACGTCACCCACATCTTCACGCCTACAAATCCCCTCCATATAAAAACACCTCCATAACCATAAAATCAAAATCGTTTACTTTTCATAACAACAACTCATATATCTCCGGCGAATATTCCGGCGATCAGTCAACTCACCGGAATCTCACCTCACCTCAACTCACAATCATGAATCCTGAATAGTAAGTCGCACCCTAATTAGTTAAATTGACTAGTTTTTTTTGAATCTCAATTTTGGTGTTTTGTGGTTGGATTGTGTTAGATCTGTGTTTGGTTGAGATTTTATGATGTTTAATTTTGGTTTGATTGGGTTTTTAGTTGTTAAGTTGTTGATTTAGGATTATAATTTTTTGGCTTTAGGTTAAAAAAAGTAAGTTTTTGTTGATTTGTGTTTTGATTGGGTGATTTAATGTTTGGAAGTTGATTTTGCGTTTGGATTTCGTGTTGAATTTGGGGATTTTAGGTCAAATCAAGTCAATTTTGCTAAAAGATAGGATCTGTTGAATTATTGTCTGATTATATATTTTAAGGGATGTTGATTTGATTTTTTGTGGATTTTGATGGTGTTTTTAATTGATAAAGTTTGGATTTTTCTTTGGGCAAATCGTAGAAAAAGGTACTAAAATTTAGGTCAATTTGAATCGAAGGCATTTAACTTTTCTTTTTTTTTGGTTCAAATTAAGGTATCGAAAAGGGTAGTCGCCCTAGGATTAGTCGGCTCGCAAGTCGGAAACCTAGGTATACCCAAAAAAATTAAGGTATCCAACTTAATTTTGTGTTCAGTTTAAGGTTTTCTAAGGTTTTTTTGACTTTTCAAGAAATGTTTTGACTCTTTCGGAAAGTCAAAACACCTTAATTGTACACAAAGTTAATACCTTAAATTGAGAAAAATTATGCAATTTACCCTTTTTCTTGTGAGTTTTTTTGTAGAAAGTTTGATTTCGTTGGTGTTTTGATGTTTATGCTGAACTATGAATTTTGTTGCATGAAGTTGAAAATATTGTTTTGAAGTTGAACGTTTTGGGATCAAGTTGACCTTGATTGAATTTGAAACTGAATAGGTAGTGTATGCCTGACCGGTTGGTTGTAAAACTTAGATTTGGTTTTAACTATTTATGATTTTCGAGGGTTTGATTGGATTTTAGAGTTCTTATATATGAACGCATAGATTTCTCAATATAACGCATACTTGAGGATGGTTCTAGCTACGTTTGAACTATTTTAGGAAGTCGGGGTAGGTTTGTGGGAAATCTGGAATATCTCAAAGTAGGAAAAAATCAATGTCCTGAAATATTTTTCATGCTTGGAAGCATTATTAGGATGTTTTTAACCATACACCGGTAATTTACATGTTATGAATGAAATCAATAGTACGTTCATGATNAAAAAAAAATTTTTTTTTTTTTTTTTTTTTTTTTTTTTTTTTTTTTTTTTTTTTTTTTTTTTTTTAAAGTTGTTGTGATGGTAAATTGTGGTTTGATTGGGTGATTTTGCGTTTGGATTTCGTGTTGAATTTAGGGGTTTTAGGTCAAATCAAGTCAATTTTGGTCAAAGATAGGATCTGTTGAATTATTGCCTGATTATGTATTTTAAGGGAGGTTGATTTGATTTGTTTTATTGATAAAGTTTGGATTTTTCTTTCGGCAAATCGCAAATCGTACAAAAAGGCACTAAACTTTAGGTCAATTTGAATCGAAGGTATTTAACCTTTTTTTTGTTCAAATTAAGGTATCGAACTTAATTTTGTGTTCAGTTTAAGGTTTTCTAAAGGTTTTTCCGACTTTTCAAGAGATGTTTGGACTCTTTCGGAAAGTCAAAGCACCTTAATTGTACACAAATTAATTGAGAAAATTTATGCAATTTAGCCTTTTGGTTTTGAGTTTATTGTATGAAGTTTAGATTTCGTTGGTGTTTTTCTGAGTTGAGCAAAATTATGAATTTTGTTGCATGAAGTTGAAAATGTTGTTTTGAAGTCGAATGTTTTGGGATCAAGTTGACCTTGATTGAATTTGAAACTGAATAGGTAGTGTATGCCTGACTGGTTGGTTATAAAACGTATATTTGGTTTTAACTATTTATGACTTTTGAGAGTTCAATTGGATTTTAGAGTTCTTATCTGAATGTATAGATTTCTCAATGTAACACATACTTGAGGATGGTTCTAGTTACATTTGAACTATTTTAGTATTTTAGGAAGTCGGGGTAGGTTTGTGGAAAATCTGGAATATCTCAAAGTAGGAAAAAATCGATGTCCTGAAATATTTTTCATGCTTGGAAGCATTATTAGGATGTTTTTAACCATACACCGGTAGTTTACATGTTATGAATGAAATCAATAGTACGTTCATGATAATTTACATGTTAGTCGGATACAATTGTCCTGTCTTGTAACTTCTAAAATGATGACTAAAAACAATTAGATGCTATTATTGTAAGGAGAGGGTTGTAGACTTGTAGCAATTTTTGCGAAATTTATGAGAAGAGGAAGGCTATTATGTGCCTGTATCGGTTATATTAGGGATAATGTTTGTGGCAGCCACCAATATAGTCGATATTTTTCTTTATGGACATTCAAGTATTCATGCTACTTCAGGGGTCACCCAAGTATGTATCTCGTTTCATTTTCACCAATTCCAGTCAAAAAGCGTAGCAGATAGCCAGGCTGCTCTTAAATTGTTTGAATCTGTAAGAGTTTCAACGTATAAAATGCTGTAAACTCATGAAATATTTCTAAGTATTTTTGAAAATTTATGGCATTTTGGTTATCTGACATGTTTTCTGGCTGGATTTGGTACAATGTGGCTTGATACATGATCTTGGGGTGGCCCATAAAGTAGTTCTCATGATTGGGCCGCCTTAATGAAAAAAACTGAATGCTTGGGTGGAATCTACATGCATTAGCCCATTGTTCAGTTATAACATGGATAATATGGAGTAATATCTAATTATATATGATGTTTTTAAATTTTGTATTCATTGTAGTAGTTTTTGGTTTGCTAAATTAATAGCTTGCTTTTTCATGTAGCGACTATTTGTTCAAGCTATTACTCATAGGTGATTCAGGAGTTGGAAAATCATGCCTGCTATTGCGTTTTGCTGTAAGTTTTTTGCTCTTTTTTTCTTTGATGTTGAATCAGGCATCTTGTATTTGTATATGTATATACTGATAAAAGAGTAATGTTGCTTATATTTCACGTACAAAAAGTGAAGTCAATAATCCCAATGTAAACTCCTGGTATCCAAAGAAAATGTGCAGTCTCATTATACAGAGACTAACATTTTAGGCAATATTTATATGATACCGCCTTAAGGTAGACAGTTTACATAAAAAATACAATAGGTCTCTGGATTTGTGTATTAGCCGAGTCAGATATGCATGCTTAGCATGCCGTTGGTTTATGCGTTTGATATTGTTTAGCACTTTGGCACTCATCTCTTTTTCTTTTGTACTGCAGGATGATTCATACTTGGAAAGTTACATTAGCACCATCGGCGTGGACTTCGTAAGCAAATCTTGATTGACTTTTAGTTTTTCATGAGTGCTGTATAGAGAGGCATCTTTTTTACTCAATTGTGATCTCTTTTGTAGAAAATCCGCACCGTGGAACAGGATGGAAAAACAATTAAGCTTCAAATTGTAAGCTTCTGAGTCTCTTGCTTTGCTAGAATTTATTAATTTTCTTCTAGTGCGTCTGGATATTGCGTTGTTTATGAGATATTTCATAATCTTCTCATATTATACCTTGTGTTAGCATGCTGGTTTATGTTTTATATGCTCACATTCTTATGTCGATATTCTTGTGCTTACAGTGGGATACTGCTGGGCAAGAACGTTTCAGGACAATCACCAGCAGCTACTACCGTGGAGCCCATGGCATTATTGTAAATAATTCTTCATCTCATGTTCTGCTGATCATTTTTGCTGAGGCCTTAAAGGATAGAAGCTATAACACTTTTTTGCTGTACAGGTTGTTTATGATGTGACAGATCAAGAGAGTTTCAACAATGTGAAGCAATGGTTGAGTGAGATTGATCGTTATGCCAGTGAGAATGTAAACAAGCTTCTTGTTGGAAACAAGTGTGATTTGACAGCTCAGAAAGTTGTGTCCTATGAAACAGGAAAGGTAATAATAGAAAGACGTTAAACTTAAGATTATTTTAGAGAACGCATCTTGTATTTTACATGGTACAGTTACAAATGAAAGTTTTCAAGGACTTGGTATTTAATATTTTGTTTTGGTGTCCAGGCTTTTGCTGACGAGATCGGGATTCCGTTCCTAGAAACAAGTGCCAAAAGTTCCACCAATGTGGAAGAGGCTTTCATGGCTATGACTGCTGAAATTAAGAACAGGTTCGCTCTTAACTTCCTCACCTTTAATAAACCCAACCGTTGAATTTAGAATTTATATTCATAGAGTGGCATGATTTAGAACTAATGTTTTGGGTTATTTTAGGATGGCAAGCCAGCCGGCAATGAACAATGCTAGACCTCCAACTGTTCAAATCCGAGGACAACCGGTGAACCAGAGTTCAGGTTGCTGCTCTTCTTAAAGAGGGTAGTCATTGCGGTGGTCAATGTCACCGTGATATGCATGTATGTTCCCATACATGTAAAGGTTCGGTGATTTGTTGATGTGAAGAAAGATGCTGTTGATGATCACCAATTGTGTCTTATCTGGTTTCCTTTGTTGAAAACTTCCATTCTTTTCGGTGTAAACTGAATTCAGGAAACTTCTTGTACAAAGTAGGATAAGATTGTTGAATGGCTATGTTAATACTGTTTTGCAATTTGCATCCTGTTGCAAGTTGTTATTTGGTAAAGGTTTAAGCTACTTTTACATTATATTTTAACATCGTGTGTGTACAAGTTAATCTGATTTCTGCTTGGCTGTTGCTACATTTAATTCAACTTAATATCACACTTTTTTTTTTCCTGAAATTATGTGTCCCGCTTTTGTATGCTCGCAACATCGGGGTTTCGGTGTTTGCTTCCTGGGCTCTGGTTGCTGCTTTACCAGAAAGAATCGTTGGGTTAATAGTCAATTGCCATCTTAACATCATATGATGCAATTGTGGTTTTCATCCTTAAACCGAGAGTTTGATGGTTACTTACACGAACCATAATTTGCAGACTTCTTACAACAGCTCATTTACGCGGCAAGTGGTTGAAAATAAGTCTGTCGATGAAATATTATAATTTTGGCGTAAGAATTACCATTAGCTATTTAAGCAGTCAATTCTGATTATAACCATCAAAGTTTTTGTTTTCTGGTTTTACAAGATTATTTTGATAACAAGATCACTACAATTTCCGGGGTGTATAACATTCAAGTGATCTTGTGTACAATTGGCATGCCATATTTCTGTGCTTTGAGGCGAGTATTTGATCTTGACCTGTTATGTAGCCATACTTAATATTGATATACAGGAATTGCATCATGATTACGTGTTAATTCTTATATTAAGTTTTAAGCATTGTCAATTTCTTACAACTAATTTCTTAGAGACATAACAGTTAATTCTTATATGGTGTTAACTTACAAACTCATCCAAAACCTCTTCAGGATCGTCCAAAGCGCAAATAAATTGATTCCCATACATAGCTTCTGCATTAACGATTAACATTATCACAAATAACGTTTGAATTAAACATAAATCAGTAGATATGGTTACCTCGTATGTGTGATGTTTGATTTTCCAAAGGTTGCAAGTTCCGATTGTTTGTGGGTGTGTGATTAGATGGGATTCGATACTTTGTTGAGGGTTGTGTTGGGTTGAGGTTGTATGTGACAATGTGTGTGGTAAAAGATCGGGTTTTACTCAACTGTCAATGGTTGGGTGTGGGTTTATTGATTCCCGCAAAAACATTAATATGCGTATCATAGAAGATACGGCAAAGTTACATAGTTAACGTGTGACTACATCGATGGTCCCTCAAGTTGTATGTGTGGTTTAGCTTGGGTTAACTAATGGTTATAATGTGATTGGACTATTATGCCCCTCATTTTTGGACCAAAACCTTGCGTTGACTAAGCCGAAACTGGTCAAGGGACGCAATCGGCCTAAAAAACACAAGGTTTGGACCCCAGGCGACGTTTTTTAAAAGTTAAGCTGCCTCGTGATGTTTTGTGGAAAGTTCAGGGACCAACGATGTATTTTACTCTATATAAAATGATGCAAGAGAAAAAAAAAATTACATTTAATTGAAAATTTTATTTTATATTATTAGAGCATGCACAATGGTAACGTGATGCCTGCGTTGAGGGCTTAAAATCTTTCGTTAAAGCTGAGTTAACCATTGCGAAGGTCTAAGTTAAAGTTGTGTTAACACGGCGTGTTAACCCCTTAACGTTGAGTTAAGGGGTGTTTTTGTAAATTCTTGTTGAGTTATGATTGCGGGTGTTTTTTTGTGAGTTAAGGTGAAAAGGTTAAAGCTGATGTGGCGTTTACGTGACACTGTGTTAAACTTTAACTCATGTTATGGTTGCGCATACTCTTAGGTGCAGTTTGGTATGAGGTATTTGATGAGAGGGAGTGGACTAAAAGTAGAAAAAGGTTGTTTGGTGTGAATCCGCACGTCACTCACACCCTCAAAAATGGGTTTCTTGAAATCCCAAGGGATGACCCTACTTTTTGAATTCTTTCAACCACAATTATTTTCAGCCACTAGTATGTTGTCTTTTTTGAATTATTTATTCATTTAAACTTGTCCTTATATGATAAAATGGGAGCTAATATTAAAATATTATATTAAATTTAAATCCTAATCCAAATCTAAATCCCAATTCAGATCTTCATAAAGAGAATTCATAATCACAGAAATTATATCAGCACTAAGAACATGTTTCAAGAGTCGATCAGCTTCTTTTTGTAAAAATTGATTTCGACGTTTTTGGTTTAAAATCGCTTGTTCAGTTTCTTGAAACACATTCATCATAGATGAGACCTCTTTTTGAAGTTCCTGTTCCCATTGGTTAGCACATAGACGCAAGTGTTGAGCAATAGGTAAAAACTGTTTTTGAAACACTTCTCTTTTTTCTCTCTTATGAGGAGTAGTAATAGTGAAAACCGTTATTTGAGAGTTGCGTTCTATTGCTTCATCTAATCGTTCAATATCTTCCTTGAACGTGTCAAAATACTGAACTACACGACAACAATCCTATTCCTAATCCTAAACCCGTCTATTAACCAAATGGGCCCTTAGTGAATGCATTTATGAAGGAGAGAATAGAGATATAGAGACAAAGCAAAATCTAGGCCCACACATTTTCAAAACCCATCAATTTCATCTTTTTGTACATCCTCTCATTTTTGGATTGAACACCAAATCCAAAAGATGCATACTTGAAACAAACAAGACTTTCCATCTTGAATTCCTTGAACCCAATCTAACCCCCCAAACCAAACGCCTCCTTAATAGTAATGAACTATCATGCTAAACCATTCAAATGGTTTTGTAAGAGCGTTAATTTTCGTACTTTTTTCATTTAGTTGTCCAATACATTGGATTTTATTTTTGAAGTTAAATAATGAATTTATAAATCTAGGACATCTAAATATCTAATGTCACAACGTTATATGATAAATACTCGTATTTGTATATTTCTATGTTTCATTGTTTATGTTATGTTTTTTAATATCAAATTAAATTTTAACATTTAAAAAAAAAGAAATTTTATTTAAACTAAAGTTATACATATAACATTCATATTTGATTAGATTAAACATAAGGATAAAATGGTAACTTCCCATCATTCAAATCATTTATTCAAAACACCTATCAAATACTCCCTCCGTCCCAATTTTATTGTCCCCTATTTACTTTTTTTGTCTTTCTTTCTCAACTTTGACTATAAATTTTTTTTGTTTGTGTTATACAATTTTTTATAAAAATTACACCATATGAAAACACATTTAAAACTCAATCCGTTCATATATTTTGTATTGAGTACTATGTAATATAAACAAAAATATTTAAGGTAAAAGTTGGAAAGTGAAGACCGAAAAAATCAAAAGTAGACAATAATTTTAGGATGGAGGTAGTAACATTTTTGATTCAAATTCATTCATAGATGAGAGCTATTTAGCGCAAAATCATTTAGTTTTATCAAACAGCCCCTTATAGGAAGGTGTACAATGATAGCACGTAAAAGAAATCCCCATTTAGTTGCTGCTAAGCTTCTAGCTTTATTATAGTCGTACTTTTTGTACGTGAAAGTTTTAATCCTAGAGAAAGAGTCAGAGATCATCTCACATAGAAGATGATGGTGGAGAAACTCGTAAGAGGTCTTGGTTCATAGATGACCAGTAACTATCAGACTTACGTCGGATACAATCAAGTTAACCCCTCTTTATGTTTAAAAGAGTACTCGTCAGTTGAATCGGAGGCACTGGAATCGTCCTCACTCGATGGCACACGGGGTAATCCCAATCCCCATCGCCGTATAGCTCGACGGTTTCTCCGATCCTGTTTAGCTCTTGCTCGCTCCTCACGATCTCTTGCCACACGTTCTTCCTCTGTTTCCACCTGTAACACTTCTTGCATATCTTGCTCATACAGTTCTTCATCAGTCAACGCACGTGCATTGGGTTGGTTTTGTGGTGGATAGTTTTCCAGTGGATTGTAGTGGGGTGGATTGTTTGCCGGTGGGTTGTTTACCGATGGTAACAGAACTTCCGGTGGAGTGTTTACCGGTGGATTGTCATATGGGAAGACGGGAAAAAGATCTTGTGGTGGATAGTTTTGTGAATTATGTATGATTTTTGTGTAAATTGTGGGTGTATTGTGAGCACCTGGGAATGGCTATTTATAGGGCCGTTGTTTGGATTTGAAATTTTAATTTATCCCGCTCTTGTTTTTGAATTTGAAATTCAAACGTTTATCCGCCCTTTTTTGAATTTCAATT
>LBNU01032363.1:49756-72340 GCA_014162995.1 Artemisia annua | reverse complement strand
AAGTAAAATCATTGTGTCACTACTACATTAAATACTCACCTTCTTCGCCTTTTCTTCCTTGTCAGCAGCCTCTTTCTTTTTGTCCTTATCAGTACCCTGTTTGTAAAAAAAATCAGACGTACATACACTAAACATATTTTCAATTTTTGTATATGTCCTTAGTTCTTAGTTTAACAAAATATATACCAGTTTAACAAAGATTTCTTCTTCGCTCTTTTTGCTTGAGAGCAGCTGCATTTTTGCTAAATCCTTGTCCAACGCAACCTTTCGTTCCTCACTCTTTTGAGACACCAACGCTTTCCTCTTCTCTTCAAAAACTTTCTCATACTCTTCCAGAGTCATTTCCTGCAATGTGAACATGAAAAAAAGCTCAAGGGTGACTCTTTATAAAATAATATGACATCTATAGATCGCAGTAATAACAAGCAGGTTAGGCATGCAATTTCACGCACCTCCTTTTCAGGCTCTTTCTCCTCAGCCACTTCAGCAGTGTTCTCTTTGTTGGTGTCAGCTGCCTCTTCTTGTTTCTCGGAGTCAATAATCTTTTCAGCATCAGCAACTTCTTCGGTCTCTCTACAAACAATAAACACGTAAGTTACTTGACGACTTTCAAGTTCACTGTAGATATAAACATTACCAAAATGACTACTTACGGGATGGCATCATCGATTGATCCCCAGTTTCCACGACCTGCACCTTCACGCTTAACCTCATTTCTGCACAAATAATTAAAAAAAAATAATAATACTAAGTTTAGTTGATTGCCAACTTTGGAGTTACTGCTGTCAAAAAGCTAACTTAATGAGATAGAGAAGTACTAACCCGCGGCCGGTTCCACTGTGGCGCTCATAGACCCTCCTTGGGCGTTCACCTTCTGCGGCCTCTCCATTGTAATAGTCACCTCGCTTGGGACGGTATCCACCACGTCTTTCTGGCTTCTCAGCTTCACTATTCTCCAAAGGCTGTCTGTACCCTCCAGTAAAACCATTGTTGTTTCCATTGGTATTCTGGTTATCATAAGAATCACGATTGAAGGCACGTCCACCATGACCAGATCTCCCTGTTCCACGTCCACCAGAGCGCCCTCCTCCACGCTGCCCATTAGCCTCTCGCACTGCAATTGGAAAAACATAGCACAATATATTATAATAATCTATATTTTGTACTGATTAGTAAATAAAATAACACCAATGTGAGTGTCTTTAATGTAATTCAAGGTTCATAGAGGGATGCCTAAAGAAGAGTTTATCATGTCAGATAACTTTCATTCACTCTCAGTGGCTTAAAAAAATTTGCAAAAAATAAAGATATAAATTCATTGGTTGTAACAAACAAAAACAACTCTGTTTCTTGGGGAGTTCTGATATACCTTTCTAATATTCAATTTCTAGTGTTTCAGTAGTCAGTAAACTACTTCTGCATATGAGTATCTTGTTACTATAAAACTGAAATTATCAGTTTAATATTAGCTGAAATAATACTTAACACTCAAAGAGTAGAGTAATATCCTTATATACCCTTGTTTAATCCATTATTTCCTCGAGTAATCAGAATATGCAAAAAAAGAAAATCAGAACTTAGAAAAAGTAACTTTTTCAACAAAAGCAACAAGAGTACATTATAAAACTAACACCAGCTAATTATTTTAAAACTCGGGGTATATTTGTAAATGCTTGATTGAACTGCATATTGATTTTCAAATAAGCAATCACAAACAATCCCAAAACTGGTATATCGAAACACAATTACAACTTTAAATAAGCAATCACAAATACGTCATGTTTATCAGGTATCTTACAGCCACTTTTAAACACATATCCAAACACCACCTTAGCAATATTCTAATACAACTATACATATTTAAGAGCGAATCTACTTATGTCATTATTTCAAAACACATAACCAACCATCAACACTATCAAAACCTTCTCATTTATCACACATGTTCATTTCAAAGGCGATACACTCACCTCAACGTAACAAAATCCCAAACACCACTTAATATTGTCAAAAACTTATCTTCTTTACGTAAATTAAGCCACCAACATCTTTCGTCTGATAACCAGTTTAATCATACACTTATGTTCCATTTCAACACCAATTAAATCCAAACAAAGCACCAATATCTCACATTGAGGGTGTTTGTTTAAGCTTATCTGTAGGCTTATGAGCTTATTTAATTTCAAGAACCCCAAAATTTCGGCTTATTTTAAGGGGGTGTATGTTTAAGCTTACATGTGTGCTTATGAGCTTATTTGATTTCAGCTTATATTACATAAGCCTCAACTTTCTGGCTTAGTTCAACACTTATGGGCTTATATAAGCTTATTATACCATAATAAGCTTAAAGAAGCCCAAAAGTCACAAAATAAGCCAAAAAATTGGGGCTTATGTAATATAAGCCGAAATCAAATAAGCTCATAAGCCCACATATAAGCTTAAACAAACACCCCATATATAAGCCCATAAGTCTCAAATCTCAACATAAGCCCAAAAAACGAGCTTATCATAATCAAATAAACACCTAAGTCCAAAACTAAGCTTAAACAAACACCCCATATATATACCCATAAGTCTAAAATCTCAACATAAGCCAAAAATATTAAGCTTATCAAAAATCAAATAAGCACCTAAAAGCCCACAAATAAGCTTAAACAAACACCCCTTAAAAAATAAATCCAAACCAATCATCAATACCTCATTTCTATATTCACTCGCACATATACAAATAATAATATTAAAAAACATTAATATAATCATAACAATAATAATATATATAAAAAACAAATACAAAAAAATGAAAAAATAAATATATACCAGCTTGAGTAGGAGGAAGTGGCTTAGTGGGAAGCTTAGCAGCAGCCGTGGGCTTAGTGGGCTTGGCGGCTGGAGTAGGGACAGGAAGCTTAGCAATAAGCTGACTCATGTCATCATTGTCATCATCAATCAAAAGATCAAATGCATTCTTTGATGCCATTTTTAGTTAATAAAATAAAATGGGTTTTTGGTTTTTAAGGATTTTGTTTTACTGACTGCTGTTTGTTTGTGTCATTAATCGAGAAGAAGATGATAGTGTGTGTGTGGGGGTGTGGGAAAAACCCTAAATGGAAAATGAAGTGGTGTTTGTTGGGTTATAAACCTAAATGTTTTGTTGAAAGGCCCATTGTTTCTTATTGGGTTGGGTTTGGCTTTTTTATGTTTTGAAATTGCATATAAAGTTTTAGTAATATTCACTAACTAAAATTTTCAACCATATAATAAAATATCATTTCCGCTCATTAAAGTTTTGTGGTCGACTGAAATACAAAGTGGACACTTATTGACGTTAATTATGGAACAAAACGAGTGATAAAGTGTCGTAAAACGAATGAGTTTTTTATTTATAGAGTTTTTGATTCAGATGTACGCGGCTTAATCGAAGTATTCTTTAAATTGTTTTTGACAATTTGTTGGTGGTTATAAAATCTCCAAAGATGTTTAGTCTAAGAAGTGATGAGTAAAGATAAAAATTGTAATTTTGGATTAAGTTGTAGAGGATTTTCGTAAATTACTCTCGAGATGAATTGGTTATGGCCCAAAACCAAACCAGATCAAAAAATCTAGGTTCTTATGATATGAAAACAACTTAGTTTTGGTTTCAACCAACTTGGTATATCGGGTTTGGTTTAAACTATTGATGGCGGTACATGTATCTGGAATTGTACTTTAGGTTTTTGTTTCATAACCTTTCTACAAGTACTCGCGATTAAAATTTTAAGGTAATATCTGAAAAAATAATGTATGCAATAAGCCAATAAAGGGACTTGAAGACTCATACTTCTTCCATATACATCTAGAGGTGTATACAATGTGGGCCGAATTGGGTTTTGGACAAACCCAAAAGAGCCCATGTCATACAGGCTAAAAAGAAGACCTCGTTCTACCCACATTTTGTGCATCTCTACACATGATTGCCATTTGTTATAAACTTTTAATCATTTCAATTGAGTTTAGTTAATGCGGTTTAGTTTTGAACACCGTTTACCTGCTAAAGTATCTTTAAGTTGTTGAAATATGAAGAGGACACGTATTTTGAAATAACACAAATTGAAATGTACATATTTATTTTGAGAATTAATGAAATGCAATACTTTATATTATGTCAACATCGATTATGGTACAACGATGCAACTTAAAGCATCCACAATAGTTAGTGACGGAGCTTGAAGAAGTTTGTATAATGGTCAATGACGGAGCTTGAAGAAGTTTGTAGGAGGGGCCAAATTGAAGTCGTGTAATTTTGGAAGGGCCAAACTATACAATTGTTCTTATATAATTATATTTTTAGGCAACATATATAGAAAAATACATATGAAAGCTATACATATTTGGGGGCCACCACCCTTTTGATACGAACTTCATAATAATTGAGGGGTTTGAGGGTTAACTACTAAAGTTGCTGGAAGCTTAGTGTCTATTTAGTTTTCTTTATTTATTTAGTTTCCTTTTAATAAGTAATTTCCTATTAATGTTTTCTTGCTTATCAAGAATACATGAGTTTAAATAGAGATAGGGGTCGTAATCTATAGGGAGGAGGGAATAGAACCGGTCTGAGGACTTGGAAAAACCATTCTTTGTTCTTTGTTTTCTTTATTTTCCAGTATTAATAATATTATCAGTTTGGTTCATATCAAATTGGTATCAGAGCAAGGTTCTGGGCCAATTTTTTTTCGAATTTACTGTTCATCGCAAATCACTGTTCATCACAAATCACTGTTCATCAAGAATCACTGTTCATCAGAAGTCATGACTAGCAAAAAAGTTGCAGAACTGGATGCTGAATTCATCCTGTATAAGGCAGAAGCGAAAGAAAGAATGGATGCTTTGGAGAAGAAGTTTGACGAAGGTATTGAAAAGTTAGATGGGGGAACTGGACTTCTAAAATCAGAAGTTGATCAGAAATTTGAGGAACTGAAAGAGTTGATCTTAGGTAGGGCTCCAACTTTAACATCAACTTTTGAATTTCCTGATCCCACGAAGCTAGTTACAAAGCCGAACCCGTATGTACCACCTGCACGACGGGGTTATGATGATATTGGGTTGGAATTGCATAATTCTAATGGTGAATCAAGCACTACTATTGGAAAAAACTTGAGGCCAGAGTATTGGGATGTGGAAGGATCGATCAAATTCGATCAAAGGAAAACAAATGACTTTAATGGTGAGCGATTTAAGCCGCGTACAGATTCTGGTGCACCATTTGTTAAGGGAATGCAACCTGCAGGTTCTGGATGGGAATTTGGGGTGGACCCGCCAAGCGACGGATACGGAGATGCAGACACATGATGGGAACACATCAGGAACAGAAAAATAAAGCATTCGGGGGGCTGAACGAAATCAAGCAGGAGAGCAGATTCGCGTCCTATCACGGATTTGAGCATCGAATTGATAAAGGTTGAAGTATGCCCTTGTTTGAAGGTGGAAGATGCATATGGATGGATATTAGAGTGAACGGTTTTGCCAAAGTTCAAGGAAGTTCGGCAACAAGAACACTACGAGCGCAGCTTTAGTTATGGAGGCGGAGGCCTATCTTAGGTATAGGATGGAGTGCAGGGACGAACTCCATTCCATTGTGGGCATGGCTTTAAAGGCGTTTGTGGATTCGTTCCAACAATCACAGAACGGAAAGTTGTATGAGCAGTACTGGCATAACTCAAAAGAATGGTCATGCCACTACGTTGCTTGTTGAAAATTGGCTTGTCAACCTGGTTGGGTTCCAGAAACTCGGTCATGGAAGGCACCTTTAGCAGAAAGGGGCTGCGAACCCTGCACTTAGGCAGGCCTGTTAGGGTCATGACAATCCCGCAAGTTTTGAACCATGCTATGTAGGAGTTGGCTGGAACAATGAAGACAACCGCCGTTATTACGAGGGTGTTATGGCGGATCTAAGGTGTGCTGCGATAGTTGGCAACTGACGTACGGTAAGGGTGATAATTCCGCAAAGGAGACCGAGTCAGAAATACAAGTAGAAGCTACAAGAGACTATGTTTTCGTGTGATGAGAAATATATACACCTCTGTCATCGGTGGTGCGGAGTCCACTTTGCACAGTAATGTTTGTCGACGGAGAGTGATGGAGCAGAGTTACTGGAACCCATAACTTCAAATCATGGGATCGTGGTCCAAGACGATTAAGATGAAATTTAGAATCCTACACCTTGAGGCAAGTGTGTTTGGTTGGGGGGGGGGGGGGGGGAGATATGATACGAACTCATAATAATTGAGGAGGCTGTGAAAGGGGTTAACTCTAAATTGGCCTGGACAGCCTTAGTGTTTTGAGTTTCTGGTGTAATTATTTAGTTGTCCTTTTAATAAGTAATTTCTATTAATGTTTTCTTGCTTATCAAGAATACATGAGTTTAAATAGAGATAGGGGTCGTAATCTACAGGGAGGAGGGAATAGAACCGGTCTGAGGACTTGGAAAAACCATTCTTTGTTCTTTGTTTTCTTTATTTTCCAGTATTAATAATATTATCAGTTTGGTTCGTATCACATTTCTTAGCCCCAATGATGCTCTGTCCATGACAATGGTGATAAAGCATCCATAATAGTCAGTGACGGAGCTTGAAGAAGTTTGTATAATGGTCAGTGACGGAGCTTGAAGAAGTTTGTAGGAGGGGCCAAATTGAAGTCGTGTAATTTTGGAAGGGCCAAACTATACAATTGTTCTTATATAATTATATTTTTAGGCAACATATATAGAAAAATACATATAAAAGCTATACATATTTGGGGGCCACCACCCTTTCTTAGCCCCAATGATGCTCTGTCCATGACAATGGTGAATCTTTATATAGGTTTGTAAGCTAACTTAATCCTCACTTTATAAACCTTAAGTTATAAACCTAGTTTCATTATCTGTAAAGCTTTTACAAGTATATAAAATGATTCATGATAACAAATTCCTTAATTTATGAAAAGATGTAAGAATATGAACTTATTGATGTCTACATGAGTTAAGATTAAATGAGAAGAAAAATTAAGATGAGAAAAATAAGAAGAAATCACAACAACATATTTCAGACGCACCTACAAAAATAGATACATGTCCTTTTGAAAATCACACTTTTATTTGAAATGTGCGGTTAGAAATTATTCTTACTTTTCTCACTTTAGTTTTTCTTCTCACCGAATCTGTCACGTAGATACAAAACATTTGGTTAAAATAAAACTTAACACGAAACTGAATTTTTTTTAGGTGTTTGGTGAGTAGGTGAGTAAAGTAGGCACTAGAAAATTATAATTTTAGTCGGACTATGTAACCAACCTCCATAGTTGACTATATGGTTCAGATATGTAAAAGAAATCAATTATATGTTGGAATCTAACAATATAAAAATAGCAAATAATATTAGTGGCCTATAATGTTACAGTAGGGATGAGCATTTCGAACCGAATCCCGGAACCGAACCAGAACCGTACCGGTACCGTACCGAAACGGTACCGATTCCTGATATACGGTACGGTACCGGTACTACGAAATAAAGAGGAAAAAAAATCGGGACCATTAATTCGGTACGGGACCGGTACCAAATCGGGAAATTCCCGAAAAAAAACGGGAAAATCCCGATTTCCCGGTACCGGTACCGATACCGGTACCGGTACCGGTATCCGAATCCCGTTCGGTACGGTACCGGTACCACTAATTTATGCTCGGGAAAAAATCGGTACCACTAATTCGGTACGGGATCGGTACGGTACCGGTACCGTGCTCATCCCTATGTTACAGTTATTGCATTTATATCATTAGTACTTTTTATACGAAGTATAACCACTGGTAACATGTGAAGTAGTGAGGTTTTATAATTCCCCAGAACTGATCAAAAAGAGTTTATTTATAAGGAGACAAGGGTGGATCAATTGATCTTTAAGCAAACACAGTTGTGTTAATATTCACTATAACCATAAATTACAGTCACCAATATTAAAAACCAATGTCTTCTTCGGGGTTACACCTTGAAGATTTTCGAATTCCGCTAGAGGAGATCATCTTGGCCACCAAAAACTTCAGTCGAGAAACTCTGATTGGAGCAGGTGGATTTAGTATAATTTACAAAGGAAAATTCTCAGAACGCTTACAAAACCGCACAGCTGCAATCAAACGTCATACACACGATGGTTACCAAGGAAAGAATGAGTTCCTTAACCAGCTTAAGTTGTTAATAACGTTCCAGCATGAAAACATCACCCCTTTCATTGGTTACTGTGATGAAGGCGATGAGATGATTACAGTTATCGAGTATGCTATCAATGGTAGCCTTGATTACCATCTCAAAAACACTATTAAGAGACGTGAGTTAACATGGGTGCAACGCCTAAAGATTTGCATAGGGGTTGCAAGAGGACTCAACTATCTTCACTCCGGTCTTGGGGAGGACAAGATAGTAATACACAGAATGATCAACAGTGGAAGCATATTGTTAGACGAAAATATGGAAGCCAAAATTACTGGTTTTTCATTGTTAATATCAGTTCCCAGAGACCAGCCAAAAGTCTACGAACCGTCTGCTGCAGGGATCTGGTGTTACTTGGATCCCATTTACCACGAAAGTGGTATCCTAAAGGCAGATGCTGATGTGTACTCATTTGGAATCGTACTCTTTGAAATATTGACCGGGATGTCGGCTCATGATACAAAAGAAATTGGAGATGCTAAACCACAACATATGATAAATTTGGTCCGGCGTTACTATGATGATGGACTTGACAAGTTAATTGATCCCTTTATAAAAGATCAAATTGTTCGTCGTTCGTTACTTACTTTTGAAGAAATGGCTTATAAATGCATTAGCTTCAACACAAAGGATCGACCTACAATGGATAAGATCATCAAGACGACAGAGGAAGCATTAAATATTCAAGTAAGTCTTTTCATTTAATTATTTCAAAGCATATCTTGTACAAATACGAAGGAAAAACATACATCATATATACAAGAACATAATAGACAGGGTCATCACATGGAATTCGTTGGCTTGTGCCACAATTACTAAGTAGGCTATGTAATATCAAAGATATAAATGTATATATGTAAATATAATTCATAATATTCTGAAAGTTATAGAGGTATAAAAAATTTATAATACGTAATTCAACTCTAAGAAATTAAAAGACACACAGAATTTGTTCTTGCTAAGTACTTGTTAGTTATCTGAATTCCGAGAGTACTATGCTAAATGGAATTATATGACTTCAGTTTCATATTAGAAATCTACTCTAGTATTAAGTGAACCTATCTATGAAATAAGTCACATAACCAAACATTCAAGAATTAGCAAATTTAAAAGCACACAACCAATCTATTCAATAAGTCATATAGTTCTGATATAAGTCAGGTTAATTATTCGATAAAGGAAAAAAAAAATATAAAACACGCTTGGATTGTGCACTAGGAGTAGCAGGCATGATGTTGGGCTGATTGATTTGTGGCCCTATAGAAATGGGGGCTCTGCGCAACTGCACAGGCTGAACATCGCGCTTGATCACAGATTGCTCTAAATTTTCCATGATGCATTTAATTTTCTAGTGCCTCCAAAAGAAACATGAAGATGAAACCAGATTAACTTGGGTCCTTTTTGATAGGCAAAGTCATACACATAAAGAAACACACATTTATATATGTCGCCAACTATGTTCAAGTCTATAACAATTTGGTTCAAATGACTTGGAAGATATTGTTGTCATAAGATTGTGAATTCTATGAATTCATAACTATAAGGGTATCTTACAAGTAGATATAAAAAGAAAAAAACATACAACACACCGCATTTAGCAAAACACATCTCTAAAAAAAACTACAAGTACCTAAGCATTAGTCTAACTCATAAAAATAAGAGAACTCACGAATCAATTTATGTCTGGCTTGCTAAAACCAAGTGAACATGATATAGTAACAAGTGAAGTAGATTAAATTTAATTAAGGACTTTGTTTTAGTCATTGATAAAATATACGATAAGCCATAGGCAGAACCGATAGGCGCCTCTAAGTTAAGTCATGTTTATTTCTACAGAACCGCAGAACTGCTTCTGCCATTACCATACGAGCCCACCAATATCAAAACCTTCAGAAATTTATCTTTCCACTTGAGATGATCAAGTCAGCCACCTATAACTTCAGCCCAGAATTCCTGATTAAAGATGGCTTTACTAACGTCTACAGAGGAGAAATCTTTGTAGGCTTCCAACTCCATGTAGTTGCCTTCAAACGCTATGATCCGAACAGTGACCGAGAAAATGAAGAGTTCCGTAACGAGCTTGAGGTTATTTCCCGTTCCCAGCATGAAAACATCATCCCTTTCATTGGTTTCTGTGACGAAGGCGGTGAGATGATAATCATTTACGAGTATGCTGTCAATGGTAGCCTTAAACGTCATCTCCAAGACCCTGATAGAAGACGTTGCATAACATGGGCACAGCGCCTTAAGATTTGCATAGGGGCAGCAACAGGACTCAGCTACCTTCATTCAGGTGTTGGGTATGAGCGTGACAAAGTAATACACAGAAACTTCAAGAGCGGAAAAATATTGTTAGGCCACAATCTGGAAGCTAAAATTAGTGGTTTTGATATGTCAATATTAGTTCCTAAAGATCAGAGACAAGTCTATGAACCAGTCGAGGGTACCCAGTTTTACATTGATCCAATTTACCAAGAATGCGGCATCCTTCAGACAGAATCAGACACGTACTCCTTTGGAATGGTGCTCTTTGAAATATTGAGTGGGATGTTGGCTTATCATAAAAGGAGCATTGGTGTTGAACAGCCCCAGAATTTGAGAAATTTGGTCCGGCGCTACTATGATGATGGGCCAGAAAATTTAATTGATCCACTTATACGAGATCAAATTGATGATCGTTCTTTCCGTTTGTTTACAGAAATTGCATATAAATGCATGAGTTTCAATATGGAGGATCGCCCTTCCATGAAAAGGGTCATTAAGCGTATTAAGGAAGCACTGGATATTCAAGTAAGTTTTTTTTTATTTGATTATTCATTTAGTTACACACACAAACACTGGAGATACCACCAAGGATCGCAAGTCTTTGTGCACAAGACTCCAACGGATGCGATCCATAGGGGTGGACAAGGTAACAGTGTAACACGCTCCAAAACTCTTTCTTTTGTTCCTAAGACTTGATCCACATAGTTGACCCTAATTTGTTTATTTTGAATTTTCTCCATCACCACGTTCTAAAAAAAATCTTGTTTATGTTTTTGGTAAAAAATATTATAAACAAGAAATGTAACATGCGAAGCAGTAGATTTAAGTCTCTAAGGACTCTGTTCTTGTAAATTGTAAAGATAAGGGCAAACATACATGGCATCACTAAGCAAACTCCGTACGTTGTATATTCACAGAACCAGAGAGATGCTTCTACTTTTAACATACGAAGCATACAACCTCAAAAGCAAGAAGACTATCGAATTCCACTAGTGGAGATCAAGAAGGCCATCCAGAAATTCGGTGAACGTATTGGAAGCGGTGGATTTGGTACAGTTTATAAAGGACAACTCTCTGAACGCCGGAATAACCGCACAGCTGCCATCAAATGCCTTGATTTGAACAGCAAGGAAGGAAAGAACGAGTTCTATAATGAGCTTAATTTGATTTCCAGGTTCCACCATGAAAATATCGTCACTTTCATTGGTTATTGTGATGAAGATGGGGAGATGATTTTTGTGTACGAGTATGCTATCAATGGAAGCCTAGACAGTCATCTCGAACACCCCAAGAAAGACCGTCCCATAACATGGGCAGAGAGACTAAAGATTTGCATAGGGGCAGCGAGGGGCCTCAAATACCTTCACTTGGGCGGTGAAGATAACAGCACAGTAATACACAGAGACGTCAAGAGTGGTAACATATTGTTGGATGAAAATTTTGAAGCCAAAATATGTGATTTTGGGTTGTCAAAATCAGGCCCGGATGATCAGCCACATAGCAAATTCTATACAAAGGCTGCGGGTACCAGATATTACATTGATCCCAGTTACCAAGAAAGTGGCATCCTACGGAAAGAGTCGGATGTGTACTCATTTGGCGTGGTAATGTTTGAACTGTTGACTGGGATACCGGCTTGGCACCAAAGAAGATTTGGAGATGGTAAACCACAAATTCTAATAAATCTGGTCAGACGCTACTATGATAATGGACTGGACGAGTTAATCGATCCCCGTATAAAATATCAAATTGATAACCGTTCTTCTCATAAGTTTATAGAAATTGCATATGAGTGCATTAATTTGACTATAGAGAAACGTCCTACTATGGACAGGATCATCGACAGGATTGAGGATGCACTGGAGCTTCAAGTAAGTATTTTTAATTAATTCATTTTGCACGAGTTTTGGTGTCATACGCAACATGATAATGTTGCTCTATTTTTGGTAGCATGTATTTTTTGCTTGTGAGGCAGATAAACAAACCACAACCCGACATCAACGTGAAACTGACTATTTTCACCCAATAAGTTTTACAACCACTTAATTACCACTTTATAATCTTAATATTGGCCTGTAAGTTATGTTAGTAAAACCTTGTGAAGTTCCAAAAGCAAACATATATTGTTTACACTTTCATATATATATATATTTTTAACAAAGTTCGTATGATATTATCTGAAGTTATGTGTAATAACGGTATGAATAGAAACATATAGAGCAATACTAGAAATTTGGATACATAAGTGGCATCTGGGTCAGTACTAAGTCAGTTAGGATTATGTCAATGTGCAGAGTCTTAAATCATATGCTCACAATAATTTACACGCTTAACTAATTTTTTTGTTGTTAATTCAGGAAAATTATCTAGCGGACGCAGCAGTAAGGGTTATCGGTAGCAGCAATTAACGTAAGGAAAAATAAGGATATAGAAACACAAGTGTAGCGGTGCAGATTTAATCACCTAATAGCACATGAGCTTCCACCATTTTTTTTTGGAACGGCAATAACACATGAGCTTCCACCATTTAAATCACATTATTAGGCAATAAACATGTACCTGTTAATATTCAGTTCTCTTCGTTATCTCTGTGCAGTGTGTTCTCATTATATACATCAGCACTTAGATTCAGTTATCCTAATTCTCAGTATGCAGTCTTCTCTACCGCTCTACATGCAGTGCAGTTACATTAAACACAGCAACTCCTGACACATCAGTATACAATTTAATCAGTTAGAGACTGTTACATCTGCTATACTCAGAGTACTTGGATCATAAACACCGTATTACATGGTATTTTATACATAGTTACATTGTTAAATATTCGATCTCATCCTTTTTTTTTTCTCTTCATCAATCAACAATTCAGAACCAATCAAATCAACAAAATATAAATGAACACTCATTTCCGCAAGAGAAATTTTTTCCGTAGAGCTCAAATATCACCTTTGGTTGCCATCCCGAGACACCCATGGATTTTTGTGGCGTAGTGCTAATATATGTAAAAAGTCTCGATTGTTTTTAAATACACCTGAAAAAAAAAAAAAAAAAAAAAAAAAACTGTGTCTAGTTTTGTTTTGTTTAGTTATTCTAGTTCATGTTTTGTTTCCCTTCTATATCGGTTCAAACTTTTTTTTAGTCTTAGTTCGTCTCTTGCTGACTATTTGTGACGGGGTAGAATACCATATTGCACAAGTGCTTTGAACTTAAAACAACTAAAACACTGATAAATTGAACGGCACGTAATATATTGATATAATAAACTCAGCTTGACATTTTAACAAACAGTTTATGTACACACTACACAGCCAATAATGAGATAACTATTCCATTGATAAATTCCGAATGTATGAAGTTATATCTAATGCATGCATTGCATACAAATGAAGATAATTAACTGTAGAGGATCGATCAATAAATACAAGGAAAAGGAAATGTGAAAGGAGATTGAGATGTTACCTATTGTAAGTTTGTAACTAAGTTAGTAGTTTAATCTAAACTTGAATTTGGGGGGTCTAAATGTTGGGAGTTTTAAGGCTTCCAATTTGGGTTTGTTATGCAAATGGTGGTGGCGATTTCGGGAGGAAGGAGAAGCGTTGTGGGTTCGAGTGATAAAAAGCTTGTATGGTGAGTCGAGGGCTTAAATGAAACGAGTGAGGGGGCTAGAGTAAGAATCTTGGGTACTTGGGGAAATATTGTTCGAGTGGGCAGAGAAATAGATAGAACGGGGGTGGAGTTTTCCTCTTCGTTCGGTAGGAAACTAGGAAATGGAGAAGGTGTTCGGTTTTGGAAGGATAAATGGGCTGGCGAATTCAAATTGTGTGAAAGATTTCCAAGGCTCTTTAGGTTCGAGGGGGATGAAGATGTCTCGGTTAGGAATCATGGTGATTGGCGTAGTGATGGGTGGAGGTGGAAATGGGAGTGGGTGGGTGTTCCTAGAGGGAGATTTAGGGCCTGTTTCTTTTTTTATTAGATAAAGTGCTGTGCGGATATATTGTCTAGTTCCACAGACCGAGTCCCTATGAAACAAGTGATGTATCAAAAATGTTTGTTTCTTTTTTTATCATCTTTAGAAACACAATGACAATTCTACCCTTTATGACGAAGCAGGTGAAAGATGAAACTGATGCCATGGACAAAAACAAAAATAAATGCCAATTAACTCAATAATCAAATTCTTCAACATCAAGAACCCATAAAGGGGCAGATTAATCAATCTAATAAATAACAAAAAACCCCAAAATCCAATATGATTTGATGAATATACAAACCCATTCTACAATAATAGTACAACATATCACAACAAAGGATCCATATTCAAGTCTCTTTAGCTTTTGAAAATATAGGGTAAATTACCCGACTTCTCAAATAGTCAGATTTGAAGCAAAGGAACGAATGTGACAAACATGAAGGTCCTCGACTTGTGTGGTTTAAGAAGCAGCAGACTGGAAGAATCGATGTGGAGGAGCTGTTAGACCATCAGATGGAGATAGAGGGTTTTTAAGGGTGTGATGATTGTTATGGAAGGAAGAAACTAATAATATTAGAAAAGATGAAGATGAGGGCATAAATGTCTAATGAACAATAAATGATACTATATGAGGCTCTGGTTTGGGAGGACTCCAATATTTGCCCCTTCCACATCTAGACGTTTATTTAGATATCTTTGAAAAAGAAACAACAACTTTTACCCATGTGGACCCAGTTCTTTCCGGATATGGGCCATTAAGTTAAAAATAAACAGCCCCTTAGTCAATGAATTAGAGGAGTTAAGAAGTGTTCTAAGAGATGTAGCCCCGGTTTCGAGGAATGTGGACTCTTGGCGATGGTTTCTTTCATCTGATGGAGTGTTCTCGGTTAAACATATTAGGGAGTTAATAGATGAGAAAATTCTTCGGTCGGTCGCTTATGTTGAAGAAACGTCTTGGTGTAAGTTCGTGCCTCGGAAAGTAAATGTCTTTATATGGAGATTAAAATGTGGTCGGATCCCGGTAAGGTCTCTTCTTGATCATATTGGGATAGATTTACATTCCACATTATGTCCATATTGCGAGAATGCCGCTGAAACAATTGATCACATTATGATTCGATGTTCTTTTGCATCTGCTGTTTGGTCGAAGATTTTTATGTGGTGGAATTTAGGTTGTTTTAATGGTTCATCCTTATCAAATATTTTATCCGATGATGGTTTGGTGTCATCAAAACTTAAGAGTATGTGGCAAGCCGTCAACTGGAGTGCTTTGTATTTGATATGAAAAGCGCGCAATAGCAAGGTTTTTCAGTCAAAAGAGATGGTGGTTGATGATCTATTTTTCGAGATTCAATTGACTTCTTTCTTTTGGATTTCACATAGATTTAAAAAGCTTGGTATTAGATGAGTGGATTGGTGCAAAGGCTCGTGTTTTTCGTGAATCCAGGTTCACGGCTCGGATATTGCTACTTGTGGTGCTCGACGTGGTTGGTTTTTTATTTTAAGGCTAATTATCTAAAAATGCATCAAACTTGATACTTTTTACCGTTGTATGTAGCCATGTTTTTTTTTTTCCTAATGTGTGACTAAACTTTCGAATTTGGTACATTGTGTGTATTTTGTGACAATTCAGCCCTGTAAAATGACCGTTTTACCCTTCAAAATTTGGAAAAGGTAAGGGTAAAATGGTCACAAAATACACACAATGTAGCAAATTCGAAAGTTTAGTCACACATTAGGAAAAAAACCTTGGCTACATACAACGGTAAAAAGTGTCAAGTTTGATGCATTTTTAAATAATTAGCCCTTTATTTTATTGCAGGCTTGGGTTTGCATTGATGTATGTCAGTCTTTTATCGAGTTTCGTGTTTGGGTAGGGGTGATCGGGGTAGCTTGTTTCCATGGCAGATCCAATAGGTTGGGTTTGTAATAAGGTCGTTTCTTTAGTTGTAACTTTCTTGAGTTTTCTATTGTTCATGTGTGTTTTGCTTTGAAGGCCTATGTCTGTGCCTCATAGGCTAAGGGTCAGAGTTGTCTGTAATTCTTGTGATCTTTTAATATATCTATTCCCTTTCGAAAAAAAGGTAGTTGCATCATTCTCTTTCTACCTGCTTTACCCAACCCTATAGCTGTACCAAATTTCCTGACCCAGTTTTGGGTGTAAAAACAATAAAACGACGTCGTTTTGTGCACTAGCATGTTGCTTTTTTGTTTTGTGAATGTCGTTTTGGTTATGGGCTAATTGGGCCATGGTAATGGGTTTTTTTTTCCGGTCCCTGATCCTCCTTTTATTGTTGCTCTTTCTAGGTCTTTCTTTGACTTACTTTCATACGCATTAACTTTTCTTTCACCTACATGCATAATGCTGTTTGCTATTACTAAAGGATTGATTTATGGGTAATTTACAATGGGTATAGAATATTGTGCTACGATTTTGGGTGATTTTCGGAATAGGGTTTCGTCATTTATGAGTTATTAAAGTGGGTCAAAAATATTGTGCGGTGATTTTGCGTGATTTTCGGAACTAGACGAGTACCCGTGCATAACAATGGGATTTTATAGCGGCAGAAGTTATAGTGATATTTTGGTTACACAAATGATATTTTGGTTAAGTGTTTTGTACAAAATATAACTATAATTATCTGCCGCTATAAAATCCCGTTGCTATACGCGGATACTCGTCTAGTAATTATACTAAGACCAATGTTATATCGAGGATGAAATCTCTCTTATTAATGTGACTATATCATAATAACCCATAATAGTAAAAGACTTTTTTTTTGTTGATTTCGGGGACGTAATCATCTTTAAGGAGGTAGTGATGTAATATCGAGTAATTTTAATACAATAAATGATAGAAACAATGTAAATATAGACTTAAATTCATAATTAGATAATGAAAGATAATTAAAAACAAAGTAATGTATTTAAATGAAGATTTCTATGATTAATAGAAGGCAATATAGGAAAATAAAAGGAAAAGTCATATGGAATTTGTCAAATGCAACCATCAACACACGTCCACCTGTAGCTCGAATTTTTAGTCCATAACCGGCTTATTTATTTTCAAGCAATATTTTCAACAGTTTCCTTCAATAAATTTATGTGGTTCAATACTTTCAGTGAATGATTCAACATTTCTTTCAATAGAGTTTTTAAGATTAATTAAAGGTAATTTAGGCTAAACATAAATTTAAGTTTTCCACTTTCAATAATAGGTGTCTTTTCCATTAGAAATAGCATAGATAAGGGTTTTATCGTTTGCGCGCCTAATGTATAAATCGGTAGTTTCTTACAAAAAAAATTTGGAACGTTTTTTAAGCTGTTATGTCAGGTGAAAAATTGTTGTCAATTAATTTGTGGTTACATTTTTTTAAAATTTGTTTTTAAAAATAATTTCAAGTTTTTTCTTTTAATTTTTAGGTTTAAGTGTTATGGAAGATTTTTTCCTTAGTTGCACTAAATATTTTAGCTATGCTTGCCTGAAAGATTGGTGATTTTGTATCCAGGGCATGCATATAAAATGAATGAGGATGAGAAAGTCGATCAAAAAGTTTTCTATAACGCATGCAAGGGGTTTGATATAATAACAGATATAGGCTCAGAATTGTATAATAGTATCTTCATGCTAATGATGCAAAAATGTTCCTTGCAGGGATCATTAAGAAACTTTATATCGATTTCTACTATTCTATTTAATTTAATGTGTGACTGTATACAATGGCTTGGATGAGTTATTGATATGGATTCGGTGTCTTTTTTGACGCAGATGTCAAACAATATATTTACTTTTTAGTCAGTTATAGAGCTAGTTGGATAATACTGAAAATATAATAGGCAATGATGATAGAGTTTGAATGTGTGTGAATGGATTCAAATAAAGGTGAGATTATTCGATGCATCATGGTGTTACAAGTGTGATAGATGTGCAGGAACACGTTTCGTTACGAACAAGCTTTGAAAAAAGGTTTTGTCTAAGTTTATTCATGACCGAACCTCGCCTTGCAGGCATCATAAAAAACCTTCATGTTTAGACATTTTTAATTCAGTAGGCACTAATGATAAATCTATATTATGTGTCTCTGAAATTTCTCAAAGTCTGTGAATAGATGTATCTTGGCGTGGCATTCACAGTAATGCCGCCATGGTGTTTATTCCCTTTTTATACCGACACATTCGTATATACCTAAGCCTGTAATTATTTGATGCATTATGGTGGGGTAGGCTTACTAAGTTTGCAACCATGCATTTTTGTTTTTGTTTTTTTGTTAACCTATTTGAACTTCGTTAGGTTGAAAACATTTTATTGTATGAGGTTATACATTACTGTGGATAGAGGTTCGTGAAACAAAGACTTAGAACCATTATTAAAAGGAAACATATGGACCTTAGCCGTGTGAAAGATCTCGTTTAAGGAGCATACTTTTTATGCAGCAGAACAATGTCGTTTAGCTTTGTCAAATGGCATGTTGCATTAATGTTTTTGTTCTTCTATTTTTAGTATCAAGGGTTGATCAATATTGTCGTGGAGAGCAGTGTTGTAAAAAAAGTCCTACTAGGCCGATTAATCGTCGCCTAGGCGCTACTGGGTCACCAACCTTTCCAATTTGTGTAAATCAGTCAAGCGTGGTCAGGCTATCAATGATGGACAAACTTGCCGAAAACTTGCAAATCTTGTCGGAAATACTCAAAAACTCGCTATAAACTAGTTTTAATCACTTATAGTCGTTGTTTATATCTGTTACAAGATGTTGTTAAGGAATATCATTCCAGGAATACCCAAAACTTGCCGGAAATACCGAAAACTTTCCAAAAATGCCATCCGATTAATCACGCCTAGACCGATTACAAGATACAAAGGGTCGACTGCTCGACTAATGATTCGCAATTTTCGCAAACTTGATGGAGAGTGTCTACCCAACGAGAAATCCTTGCCAAAGTGTCCGGTGTTTTACTGTCCTTCAATTGAGGCTTTATCCCAAGTGGTGTTGATTCCAGGGTATCATTTGGATCGCACAATAGGCAGGGTCCGAGGTTCGATCCATATTGTCTTATTAAGATTAAAAGTAAGTATCTTTAATTTTCTTTGTTTTATGTTAATATAATATGTAGTAATTGATATTAACATGACATGATGATTGATTGATTATGTTGTAATCATGTATTTGGTATACTGTTTAAAAATACATAAAGATCAGCATGCGTGGATAATTGTTATTCACTTCCGCTTGTTTGATTATTAATATATCGAAATTTTGAATTCCACACGTGACTAGCTATTTAGTTCCATTAATACGGTGTATAGATATGTTATATACGGCGTATGGGAGGGCTTATAGTAATAATCAGGTTTAAGGTCAGAGTTAAAGTCAGGAAAGAACAAGTAGCCATATGATTAATAGTAGTAGGTCATAGCATGGAAAGATATAGATGATTTGTAGCTTAGTTACGGGTGCCTAAGTGATGCGCGTGGATTGCAACACGCACTACGTTTTACCTCTCGAGGGATCTCGAGAAGCTTGCAATCCCCACCAGGCAATGTACCTGACCGATGTAGTATAGTGAAGTGGCAAGTACCGGGGGATTGATCGTTCTCTCGCAGGGAATAGTGTTCGTTAGGCTAAAGGCTACTCTAATCTAGGTCTAAGGGTGGAGGAAGATTCTTTTTGTATTTTTATATTTTATGAAAGCAGTAAAATCTCTGGTTTTGGAGGATAGGGCGGAATTAGTTGCTAGTCAACTAACCCAAGTTATCTACTTCTAAGCTACTTATATTTTTGTATTTTTTTGTTTTAGAGAAAATCAGTGGTGGAGAATAGTGTTTACTTAGATTTCATTACTCCCTAACTATCTTTTACCATGTAATTAGTATGTTGAGTTTGCGTGGATGACGGGTGTATTCCTAACAAGTCGTAGGGAGTGCGTTCAATTCCCTAACTCTATAAGTTCCTACCTCACTCTATGACGATACGTCAAGCATCCTATCATGAGCTCACCGATAGCAACCTATGCATGAAATACTACCTTAAAATCGATAACGCACATACGATTCACGTTTCTAAAGACGTTCAAGCTTGTTACCGTATAGGAGATTAGCCAGTTTTCTCTAGTCTAACGTAGATGAAACATTCATCCAAATACAATCACAACATACACATCACATGATAATCAATAGTTAGGTTTCATTAGATCTAAGCAAACACAAAGTAAATTAGCCTAGCATGTTAAAAGAAAGACAAGTACAAGCATAAATCACACAACACATAGACATATTGTATGAATAAAGACTTATCTTGGATTAAACATGCAAGTTAGAGGGGTTAGGATACCCTCTAAGGTCACTAATACACGAACTAGGGTTTAACCCTAAAGTTCTTCACACCAAAATTCGACTCTAGTTCTCCAAAGTTATATAAAGTAAAGAAAAATCGTTCTATATATATAGAAAACGCGGGCTGACGGCGTCAACCCAATAGGTGACGTCGTCAGCTCGGCGATTAGGGTTTTCAGACGGCCTTCCTTGACGTGGTCATAATTGCTGGTTCCAGATCTGACGGCCTTGGTTGACGGCGTCACCAATTTGCACTACGAACTCTCTGGCCCGTCACGAGTATTTTTCCAATTCTGGACTTCACTTGTTCCTGACGGCGTCACCTTGTAGAGTGTGACGGCGTCACCTTCTGTAATCTTCAAGGTCTTTTGAGTTTTTGTTGTTTTCCGCACTTTTTCACTCCGAAAACGCCCGAAAATGCTTCTTTTGTGATTTTCCCTTCAAAAGTACCTAAAATGAGAAAAGAAACGACTTTGGGTGAAATCCAAACCAAAAACATACGAATTAGGACTCAAACCGACCCCTAAAAACGTAACATTTTTCGTCTCATCAAATACCCTTACACTTGAGATTTGCTTGTCCTCAAGCAAATGCGCTTTTATTCCCAATTGAAAAACAAGTTAGAGGTCATTTAATGCGAACTTAAAAGTAATTACAAGATTTAGTCGTTCCGCTTTACTCAAAATAAGCACGGAGAAAATATACTAGCACCTCTCATGTAGTGTTTGGATACTCACATCTCTCGGTTGATAATATGTAGATATAATGTAAAGGAAATGGACAATATCACTCACTACCTGTCATAATAAATAGATTACCATAGGCTTGAGAGAGGATCAAAACCTTCTCCACTAAGGCGTAAGCACCTAGGATAACTATCAAAGAGGGCTTTACAAAAGGGTTATAACGGGAGGTTTAGGGATATGGAAAAACACGGTTTGGTTGGATAAGGGATAGTTTACTGGTGGCTAGTCAATCATCTTATTTAGTTACATATACAAGTGGCGTTGCCAAGCCAAGACTAGACTCAATCTTAAACTATCAAAAACAAAACAAAACAAAACTAAGAAATAAAAGATAGGTGTGGATGGTAGTCCGTATGTTTTTTTTTTTCTTTTTTTTTTTTTTTTTTTTTTTTTTTTTTTTTTTTTTGCATACCTTTTTACCCTACCATCCAAAATAATACATCAATGGGGATTAAGCTTTCCCCTTACACTTGAACTTTTACATACTTTACATTTACTATTCTACGACTCGAATTGAAATAATTAAAACACTTGGAGTACTTTTGAAAACGTTTAGCACATATGGGGGTAATAAATGATGTTCTTCCCCATTACTCCATAACACTAGTACTTTACCCATGAGTCCCAATCATCCCAAAACAATATGTACAAGATATGACTCGACTTAGCAACAATGTAACCAATTAGACAATTGACAAGGGTTTAACAAATAACAATAATGCACTAAAGGTGAGTGCATACAAGGTAGGCTAAGGCGATTTGGTTGCACATTTGGGGGTGGATTGTAAACAAATTCTTCCTTTAAGTATGATGCTTAAAGTTAGAAACGAAAGGGATAGGCTCTGAGGGGTGTACTAGGGGTATCGTGTACCAAAAATGGGTACATCGCAAAGGGTATGGGAGAATTACCTGACCAATGTAGCCAATGTAATTATAATACAGGTTTAAAACAAGGGTTATCCTAATGCCTCTTATCATGTAGTTACTCCTAATCTACACGAATGTAGTCTCACTTGTGGACTCGGCATGGTCACTAACGCAAGTTCTAGAATCTAAGTA